>JAVHYY010000740.1:0-45830 GCA_035221665.1 Okamejei kenojei
CATAGGAGTGATAGTATTCCCAGGCATTTTTTGTCTCTTCGATTTTTCCAGCTTCTTGCCAAGTTCCTTCTTTAACAGAGTTATTATTTCGTGTTAGTTAGAGTCACCCCCTCCACTCCGGCACCCTATACCCCCTCTCCCCGTCCTCTGTAACCCCTTCCCCATCAAACTGTTTGACAAACCGGTAAGAATCAGGTGGGTCCAGGTGGAACTGAGCGAAGGTTGTAGCTCCAAGGGTTGAGTTAGAGTTTGAGTTTAATTTAACATGACTTTTAATTTAGTTTGTGTTTCAGTTTAGTGTATTCTCTGCAACCCCCACCCCCCCCCCCCTCCACTCATCCTTTCCCTTTTCTCTACCCCCCCTCCCTCTCACCATCACCTCTCCTCATCCCCTCCCTCGTTTCCCTCCTCCCTTTCCCGTCCCTCCCTCACTCCCCGTTCTCGCCCAGCGCCATACACGGCCTTGGAAGAGCACAGGTGCGCTCGCTCGCCAAAGGCATCCGAGCCCCCGACCCCACACAATGAAGACCCTTCTGCTATTCTTCTTCCTCGAACTCGCAGGTAAGTGTACATCCCCACCCCCCGGGCACTCTTTCCCTTTTTTCTCTCTTCTACTCCCCCCTTCTCCCCTCCGCTGTCTTTCCGCTCCTGTCTCCTACTCTTCCTCTCTCCCCATTCTCTCCCTCACCCTCCTCTCTCACCCTTTCTCCTCCCCTTAATACCTCTATCATTACCCCCTCTCCCCCGCCTCCACCTCTATCATCCACCTCATGTCCCTCCTCTTCTCTTTTCTTCCCTCACTCCCCTCCTCGCTCTCTCTCCCCACTCCTCTCTCTGTCCCATTCTCTCCCTCCTCTCCCCCATCTTTCACACCCGTATTTCTTACCCCACTATATCTCCCCTCTCTATCGCTCCGCCTACTGCCCCCCCCCCCCCCTCCCCCCGGCACGCCCGTGACCCCTTCGGCGGCCACGCCAGGTCTTCCGCCTCTCACTCTCTGTACAACTGGGAAACTATCAATAAAAATGGTTGCAATGAAGAATGGTTTCTGTTTCTGTCCCGCTCCGGTTTCTCACCTCCCTCCCCAGGCTCCGACCTGCCGGAGATCACTGCATGCTTAGTTTTACATTTAGTTCATGCTTTGAGTTTAGAGTTTGAGTTTAGTAGTTAGAGTTTAGAATTGAGTTTGGGTTTATAATCTGAAACATAGAAACTTAGAAACATAGAAAACTAGGTGCAGGAAGGCGGCCATTCGGCCGCTCGAGGCAGCACCGCCATTCGATGTGATCATGGGTGGATCATCCAAATATCAGTACCCCGTTCTGCTTTAATTTCAAGTTTAGCGTTTAGTTTAGTTTCTGAGTTTCGAGTTTAAATTTCTAGTTGATAGTTTGAGTTTAGAATTAAATTTTGTTTTAGTGGATACTAGACCAAGTGGGACCCTTTGGCTCCCGTCCCATCAACGGGAGGGGGCGGTCTGCGGCGTCACAACACACCAACCACCCCCCACACCTGGGCTAACCACACCCCTTGATATCTATCTATATTACTAAATGTCTGATCTTGACCGCTATTGGCCCACTGTGCTGCGATTTCCCAGAGAACGCCGCCACCGGCCGTCATTTTTGACCACCTCGCTCAAAGCCCCCCTCCGCCTTCCGGGACCAGAAGATTTTGCCCATCGATGGAAAATGAGAGATATATTCATGTTTTTTAAAAATTCTCCATTCTCTCTGTTCTCTTTGCTGCCCCCGCTGGCGGCAGGGGGGGGGTGTGAGGGACTATATAACCCGGAAGTGTCCTGCCTCATTCAGTCTCTGCCAGACCCAGGAAGCGAGAGGGTCACGGATCTCTGAGCTGTGAATAATACTGAATGCACGTCTACTGCAGGGTGAGTCCTCTCGATGTGGCTGCTGCAAAATTGTTTACCTTTTTTTAAAGTTTGTGTTAACAAAGTGAAATTTCGTTGTCAGGTGGCTGCTGCCCAAATTGTTTGCCTCGCCTTTTTTTTTTTTTTTAAGTTTGTGTTTCACAAAATGAATGTTGGTTGTCAGGTGGCTGCCTGCTCAATTGTTTGCCTCGCCTTTTTTTACGTTTGTGTTCATAAAATGAATTTTGGTTGTCAGGTGGCTGCTGCCCAATTGTTTGTCTCGCCTTTTTAAAAAAAAAATTGTGTTCACAAATTGAATTTTGGTTATCAGGTGGCTGCTGCCCAATTGTTTGCCTCGCCTATTTTTTTTTTTTTTAATTTGTGTTCACAGAATGAATTTTGGTTGTCAGGTGTCTGCTGCCCAATTGTTTGCCTCGCCTTCTTTTCAAAATTTGTGTTCACGAAATGAATTTTGGTTGGCAGGTGGCAGCTGCCAAATTGCTTGCCTCGCCTTTTAAAAAGTTTGTGTTCACGAAATGTATTTTGGATGTCAGGTGGCTGCTGCCAAATAGCTTGCCTCGCTTTTTAAAAAGTTTGTGTTCACGAAATGTATTTTGGTTGTCAGTGGCTGCTGCAAAATTGCTTGCCTCGCCTTTTGTTCGCGAATTTTGGTTGTCAGGTGGCTGCTGATAAATTATTTGCCTTGGCTTTGTTTTTAAAATCGTTGCAATTTTCTTCGGATGGATAAAGCACGAATAAACATTTTATTAGATCAAGACTGTGTTTAGTAGCAAAATTGGCTCTCATTCCGTGACTTCCACTTAGTGACAAGCTGGCGCCGATGCCGTCATTTCCAATTAGCATTAAGATGGCACTGACTGCGTCATTTCCGCTTCGTAACAAGATGGCGCGCTAACTGCAGAAGGCATAGTGAAAACGTGCTTGAATAATTCAAGAGAGCTTACTACTCTGTCTATGTGGACTTTATTTAAAGCACGTTTTTTGCTTCACCAGCATCCGTCTCTACAGGAGGCTTTAAACGTTTGAATTATTCGGTTTACACACTGTATTTTCACCACGTTCTGAAGTTTCTTGGCATTTTAGTATTGGTTGTGTGTGTGTGTGTGTGTTAGCGAGTCTGTCTCTGTATGTGGTGTGTGTGTGAGTGTGGTGCGTGTATGTGTATGTGCGCGTGTATGTGTATGTGTGTGTGTATGTGTATTTGTGCGTGTGTGTGTGTGTGTGTGAGTGTGTGTGTGTGTGAGAGTGTCTGTGTGTGTTTGTGTGTGAGTCCTGTGTGTGTGTGTCTGAGGGTCTGTGTGTGTGAGTGTCTGTGTGAGGTGGAGGATGTGTGTGTGTGATCAATAAATAACAAATAGTACAAATAAGACAGTATTTTCGTAGTTATAGGGTTTATTATTTATGTTTAATAGCCTGATGATGGCTGTCAGGGAAGCAGCTGTTCCTCAATGTGGATGTTACAGTTTTCAGTTTACAAAAGTCGGACGTGACTCCAGAAGTCGGGCATAGGTCAGTCAGTCCACAAGCCGTGATTCATTCTGTCAGTCCCGAGGCCACGAGTGAGTCAGTCAGTCCATAGACTATGATTTAGTCCCAAGGCAGTGAGTCCACAGGCCATGAGTAGCTCGCTCAGCGCCCCACCTACCCCCCCCCCCCCCCCCCCCCACTGGCATCCCCACCTCAAGACGCTGCCCTCCGCCTGGCTATAGAATGCTCTCCTGAAGCCGCCCACATCCCCCGCTGCAGGAAGAATGCAATCTTCACGTGGTCCGCCCTGTTTCGAATCAACCCGACGTGCAAAAACGGAACATCAAATAGAACAAGTTGTCCTACAACTTTAGGCTCTGCACGCCACATGAAAGATGAAGAAGCCACCCCCACCCCACCCCGACAGCTCCCGCCTCAAAAAAATGTTTTGCACACATTATTCAGTGAGTCCAGAGGATTGAGAATTACAGCAAATTACAACCGCCCAATCACTCTATATTAAAATTGTATTTTTTAATCAACAGCAAATAGCCATCAAGAGGCAGTGAGCAGCGGACTACAACAAGAGACACAACAAGAAATAACAATAATTCTCATCTTTAACATTTAATTTGTTCTTATATTTTAAGAGTAATTCACAATTTAAACTTTAATAAATCCTTTTTTCCACTTTTCATGCCTGCGTGTTCTTCATCACAATGGGAAACTAATAGGAAGGAATGGCAGCTCTGTGGGAGTGCATGGGGGGAGGTTGTGGGGAGATGGGACTGAATGCGTGGGGGGGGAGGGGAATGGCAACGAGCAGAGTGGGAGGATGAAGGGAGGAGGGGTGACTGAATGAACTGCCAGCATACCAGGCGTGAGTGACTACAATGCCAGCCCACCAGCCATGAAGAAGTCAACTGCCAGACCACCATCTGCAAGTGACTGAACTGCCACTGCAGCAGTTGTGACAACACTGCCAGCCCACCAGCCTGAGTAAGTGAACTGCCAGCCCACCAGCTGTAAGTGACTGAACTGCCAGCCACAAGCCGTGAGTGACTGCACTGCCAGCCTGTCAGCCCACCAGCCCTAAGTAAGTGAACTGCCAGCCCACCAGCCATGACTCACTGAACTGCCAGCCCAATAATCCATTCAGTCCACCCTCTTCCCCTTCTCTCTCACAGAGTCTGTCACCTGTTTGGGGCAGAATTTCTGTCAGTTTCTCAGCTGCCATCCTGCCAGGTCTGAGTGTCTGTACTGCCAGGACTCAGTGACTGAGCTGCCAGCCCAAGAATCCATGCGGCCCACACTATCCATACTAGCCCTTCAAACCAGACCCTTCGCCCAATAACTTTTGTCGCTTTTCGCATCCTGAATTTACATCACTTTTGGCATTTTGAATTTTTTGTAGCTTTTTGTGTGCTGAAATTTAGTTGCTTTTCGCATCTAAATGTTCCCTTTTTGTGTTCTGAATTACATCGCATTTCATGTCCTCAATTTTCGTTCCTTTTGCATGCTGAATTTACATCACATTTGGCATTTTGAATATTCGTCGCCTTTGGCGTATCCTGAAGTTTTGTCCCTTTCCACGTGCTGAATTTGTCGTCGCTTTTCACATCCTGAATTTCTCGGAGATTTATGTGCTGCCAAATTTCATCGCTGTTCGTGTCATGAAATTTTCGCTTCACGTGCATCCTGAACTTTTGTCGCTTTTCGCATCCTGAATTTACGTCACTTTTGGCATTTTGAATATTCGTCGCCTTTGGTATCCTGAAGTTTTGTCGCTTTTCACGTGCTGAATTTTCGTCGCTTTTCACATCCTGAAGGTTCCTCTCTTTTTGTGTGCCAAAATTTGTCGCTTTTCGTGTCATGAAATTTTGTCGCTTCAAGCATCCTGAACTTTTGTCACTTTTCGCATCCTGAATTTACGTCACTTTGGCATTTTAAATTTTCGTCGCTGTTCGCATCCTGAAGGTTTGTCGCTTTTCGCATGCTGAATTTTTGTCACTTTTTGCGTGCTGAATTTTTGTAGCTTTTTGTGTGCTGAAATTTAGTTGTATTTCGCACCCTGAAGTTTTGTCAGTATTTGCATCCTGAATTTTTGTCGCATTTCATGTGCTGAAATTTAGTCGCTTTTCGCATCCTGAAATTGTTCCCATTTTGTGTTCTGAATTACATCGCATTTCATGTCCTCAATTTTCGTCCCTTTTTGCGGGCTGAATTTTCGTCACTTTTCATGGGCTGAATTGTTGTCACTTGTCACGTGCTGAATTTTCTTCGCTTTTCCTGTGCGAAAAATCTGTTGTTTATCGCGTCCTGCAATTTCGTAATTTTATGCATCCTGAAATGTCGTCGCTGTTCACGTCCTGAAGATTCCTCGCTTTTTGCTTGCTGAATTTTCGTCGCATGTCGCATGCTGAATTTTCGTCCATTTTTGTGTCCTGAAATTTCGTTGCTTTTCACATTCTGAAATTTACATCCCTTTTGGCATTTTTAATTATCGTCTCCTTTCACGTCCTGAATTTTCGTCACTTTTCGCTTGCTGAAATTTTCGTTGCTTTTCGCTTGCTGAAATTTTCGTTGCTTTTCGCTTTTTGTCGCTTATCGTGTTGTGCAATTTCGTAGCTTTATGCATCCTGAAATTTTCGTCTTTCGTGTTCCGAATTTATGTCACTTTTAACGTTTTTTTTGTTGCTTTAGTCGCCTTCTGCTTTTTGCATCCTGAATTTACGTCGCTTTTCGTGTGCTGAATTTTCGTTGCTTTACACTTGATGAATTTTCGTCGCCTTTCACCTGCTTCATTTTCATCATTTTTTCGCATCCTGAATTGTCGTCACTTTTTGCATCCTGAAGGTCCGTTGCTTCTCATGTGCTGCATTTTCATCGCTTTTCACATGCTGAATTTTTGTCGCTTTTCCTGTGCTGAAATTTTGTAACCTATCACGTCCTGCAATTTAGTCACTTTACGCATCCTGAAATTTCATCACTTTTTGCGTCCTGAAGTTTCGTCACTTTTCGCATGCTGAAATGTCGTCGATTTTCATGTCCTGAAATTTTGACTCTCTATGGGTCCTGAAGTTTCGTCGCTTTTCATATCCTGAATTTTTGTCGCTTTTTGCGTCCTGAATTTTCGTCGCTTTTTGCATCCCAAATGTTTGTCGCGTTTCGCGTGCCGAAGGCTCGTCGCTTTTCACGTGCTGAATTTTTGTCACTTTTCATGTGTTGAATTTTCATTGGATTAGCGTCCTGAAGGTTCCTCACTTTTCACGTGGTGAATTTTTGTCGATTTTGGCATGCTGAATTTTCATCGTCTTTTGTGTGCTGAAATTTTGTCGCTTTTCACATCCTGAAATGTAGTCGCTTTTCGTGTCCAGAAGTTTTGTAGCTTTTCACGTGGTAAATTTTCATCGCTTTTCGGGTCCTGAAGGTACATCACTTTCCACGTGCTGAATTTTTGTCGCTTTTCACGTCCTCAATATTCCTCTCTTTTCCAATCCTGAATTTTCATCTCTTTATGCGTTCTTAAGGTATGTCACTTTTCCCATGCTGAATTTTCATCGCTTTTTGCAGGCTGAATTTTCGCCGAATTTCGCTTGCTTGTCACGTCCTGAAATGTTGTCATTTCATGCGTCCTGAAGTTTAGTCATTTTTCGCATCCTGATCCGAGTGCTGAATTTTCGTCACTTTTCACGTGCTGCATTTTTGTCGCTTTTCGCGTTCTGAAGGTCTGTCGCTTTTCGTGTGCTGAATTTTTGTCGCTTTTCACGTGCTTCGTTTTCATTGCTTATCACGTCCTGAAGGTTCATCGCTTTTCGCTTGCTGAATTTTCATCACATTATGCGTGCTGAATTTTTGTCACCTTTTGTATGCTGACATTTCGTCGCATTTCATGTCCTGAAATTTCGTCACTGTTTGCATCCACAATTATCCTCCCTTTTCCCATCGTTATTTTCTGTTATGATCCACATGCTGAATTTTCGTCGCTTTTCATGTGCTGAAATTTTTGTCGCTTTATGAGTTGTCGTAACCTGAACTTTGGTCGCTTTATGAGTTGTCGCTTTTCGTTTCCTAAATTTATGTTGCTTTTGACGTTTTTAATTTTCTTTGCCCTTCGCGTCCTGAATTTTTGTCACTTTTCGTCTGCTGAATTTTCGTCGCATTTCACGTGTTGAATTTTAGTCGCTTTTCGCATCCTGAAGGTTCGTCACTCTTCGTGTGTTGAATTTTTGTTGCTTATCTCGTCGTGCAATTTCGTCGTCTTTCGCATCCTGAAATTTTGTTGCTTTTCAGGTCCTGAAATTTCATGCCTTTAGCATCATGAAGTTTTGTTGCTTTTTGTGTCCTGAATTCATGTCGCTTTTCATGTGCTGAATTTTTGTTGTTTTTCGCATGCTGAATTTTCGTCACTTTAAACATGATGAATTTTTGTCGCTTTTGCGTGCTTCATTTTCATCACTTTTCGCTTCCTGGTTTCTTTGCTTTTCCCATGCTGAATTTTCATCATTTCTGCGTGCTGAATGTTTGTCGCCTTTCAAGTGCTGAAGTGTTGTTGCATTTCATGTCATTAAATTTTGTCGCTTTTCGCGTCCTCAATTTTCCTCCCTTTTCTCATCCTGAATTTTTAACACTTTTTGCTTCCAAAATGATCCTTCATTTTAGCATCCTGAATTTTCGTAGCTTTTCGAATCCTGAAGTTTCGTCCGTTACTGGGTCCTGAATTTTCATCCCTTTGCACGGACCAAGTGCAATCTTCATGTGGTCTGCTCTGTTTCAACTAATGCAATCAACTCAACGTGCACAAACAGAAGATCAAATAGAACAAGTTGGCCTACAACTTTAGGATTTGTACGCCACACGAAAGAAGAAGAAACCACCCCCCACCCCACCAGCTCCCGCCGCAAAAAATGTTTTGCACAAATTATTCAGTGAGTCCAGAGGATTGGGAATTACAACAAATTACAACCGCTCAATCTCTTGATATTAAAATTGACTTTTTTTATCAATAGCAAATGGCCATCAAGAGGCAGTGAGCAGCAGAACACAACAAAAGGCACAAGAAATAACTTCATAATTCTCATCTTGAACATTTGATTTGTTCTTATATTTTAAGAGTAATTCACAATTTAAACTTTAAAAAATCCTTTTTTCCATTTTTCATGCCTGCATGTTCTTCATCACAATGGGAACCTAATAGGGATCAATGGCTGCTCTGTGGGAGAGCATCAAGAGTGCATGGGGGAGGCTGTGGGGAGATGGACTGAATGCGTGGGGGGGAGTGGAATGGCAAGGAGCAGAGTGGGGGGATGAAGGGAGGAGTGGTGACTGAATGAATCTCCAGCGTACCAGGCGTGAGTGACTGAACTGCCAGCCCACCAGCCATGAGGAAGTCAACTGCCAGGCCACCAGCTGCAAGTGACTGAACTGCCAGCCCAGCAGCCTTGGCTACACTGCCAGCCCACCAGCCCGAAGTAAGTGAACTGCCAGCCCACCAGCCATGAGTGACTGCACTGCCAGCCTGCCAGCCCACCAGCCCTAGGTAAGTGATATGCCAGCCCACCAGCCATGGCTCACTGAACTGCCAGCCCAATAATCCATTCAGTCCACCCTCTTCCCCTTCTCTCTCACAGAGTCTGTCACCTGTTTGGGGCACAATTTCTGGCAGTTTCTCAGCTGCCAGCCTGCCAGGTCTGAGTGACTGTACTGCCAGGCCTCAGTGACTGAGCTGCCAGCCCAAGAATCCATTCGGCCCACAATGTGCATACTAGCCCTCTTGAAACCAGACCCTTCGGCCCACAACACCAATACTAGCGCAACAGAAAGCCGCACCAACCCCCACAGGCCAGCAATATTGGAATTGGTGGAGAGGTGGAATATTGCCTTGGGTGACCAGCCCTCCCGTGTGATGCTGGGACCCAACTGGTCCAACAGTCTAGTGTAAAAGTATAATTGACATCTCCCCAGTTGTTGTTGTAAAGCATCAGTTGTTGTTGTTGCTCCTTTACAGGTGACCTCCCCTAAATCTACCATCAATTTACAGATGCCCTCCTAATTTACCATTTCAAGGTGCCCTCCCCAAAATCCCCCTCCCATTTACAAGCCCTACCCCAAATCCACATTTACAGATGCCCTTCCCTACCCCCTCCCCCCTATTTCTAGGCACCCTCCCCTATATATCGCCATCTAGCTAACATTATGCGTCCTGTAATTTTGTCGCTTTTTTGTCCCGAATTTTTGTCACCTTGGGCATTTTGAATTTTTGTGTCCTTTCACGTGCTGAATTTTCGTCGCTTTTTGTGTGCTGAAATTTCTGAGCTTTTCGTGTGCTGAAGTTTCTGAGCTTTTCACGTCATGAATTTTCGTTGCTTTTCACGTGCTGAATTTTCATCGCTTTTTGCATGCTAAATTTTCGTCATTTTTCATGTGCTGAAACTTAGTCGCGTTTCATGTTCTCAAATTTTGTCGCTTTATGCATCCTGTAATGCAGGAAGATTGTTCCCGATGTTGGGGAATTCCAGAAAAAGGGGTCACAGTTTAAGGATAAGGGGGAAGTCTTTTAGGACCGAGATGAGAAAAAAAAATTCACAGAGAGAGTGGTGAATCTGTGGAATTCTCTGCCACAGAAGGTAGTTGAGGCCAGTTTATTGGCTACATTTAAGAGGGAATTAGATGTAGCCCTTGTGGCTAAACGGATCAGGGGGTATGGAGAGAAGGCAGGTGCAGGATCAGTTGGATGATCAGCCATGATCCTATCGAAGAGCCGAATTGCCTACTCCTGCACCTATTTTCTATGTTTCGTGTAATTTTGTCGCTATTCAGGTCCTGAATTTACGTCGCTTTTGGCATTTTCAATTTTCGTCGCCTTTCGCATCCTGAAGGTTTGTAGCTTTTCGCATACTGAATTTTTGTCACTTTTTGCGTGCTGAATTTTTGTAGCTTTTTTGTTTGCTGAAATTCAGTTGTAACTCGTGTCCTGAAGTTTCGTCGCTTTTTGCATCCTGAATTTTTGTTGCATTTCATGTCCTGAAATGTAGTCGCTTTTCGCATCCTGAAATTGTTCCCTTTTGTGTTCTGAATTACATCGCATTTCACGGCCTCAATTTACGTCTCTTTTCGCGTGCTGAATTTTCGTCACTTTTCATGTGCTGAATTGTTGTTGCTTTTCACGTGCTGAATTTTCGTTGCTTTTCGCGTACTGAAATATTGTCGCTTATCTTGTCGTGCAATTTCGTAGCTTTATGCATCCTGAAATTTTGTCGCTTTCCACGTTCTGAATTTATGTTGCTTTTAATGTTTTTTACTTTAGTCGCCTTTCGCATCCTGAATTTACGTCGCTTTTCACGTGCTGAATTTTTGTTGCTTTACACATGATGAATTTTCGTCGCTTTTCGCGTGCTTCAATTTCATCGCTTTTCATATACTGAATGCTCATCACTTTTTGCATCCTGAATTTTCATCATTTTTTGCATCCTGAAGATTCATTGCTTCTCGTGTGCTGAACTTTCATTGCTTTTCACATGCTGAATTTTCGTCTGTTTTCCTGTGCCGAAATTTTGTAACCTATCGCGTCCTGCAATTTAGTCGCTTTATGTATCCTGAAATTTCATTGCTTTTCGTGTCCTGAAGGTTCATCACTTTTCGCAAGCTGAAATGTCGTCGATTTTCATGTCCTGAAGTTTCATCGCTTTGTGTCCTGAAGTTTCGTCGCTCTTCATGTCCTGAAGGTTCGTTGTTTTCGCATCCTGAATGTTCATCTCTTTTCATTTGCTGAATTTATGTTGCTTTTTGCGTGCTTCATTTTCATCACTTTTTGCGTCCTGAAGGTTCGTCGCTTTTTGCTTGGTGAATTTTCGTCACTTTTTGCGTGCTGAATTTTTGTCGCCTTTTGTGTGCTGAGGTTTTGGTGCATTTCATGTCATTAAATTTTGTCGCTTTTTGCATCCTCAATTTTCTCCCTTTTCCCATCCTGAATTTTTGTCGCTTTTTGCATCCAAAATTTTCCTTCATTTTAGCATCCTTGAATTTTCGTACCTTTTTGAAACATGAATTTTCGTCCCTTACTGGGTCCTGAATTTTCATCCCTTTTTGCATCCTAAATGTTTGTCGCGTTTCACGTACTGTATTTTCGTCACTTTTCTTGTGCTGAATTTTCATCACTTTTCGCGTGCTGAATTTTCATTGCTTTTCGCACCCTGAAAGTTCGTCGCTTTCCGAGCGCTGAAGGTCCTCCACTTTTCGCGTGCTGAAATTTTGTCGCTTTTCACGTGCTGATTTTTCATTGCTTATCACGTCATGAAGGTGCATCGCTTTTCGCTTGCTGAATTTTTGTCACATTTTCGTCACATTTTTATCGCTTATATCGTCATGCAATTTAGTTGCTTTATGCATCCTGAAATTTTATCGCTTTTTGTGTCCTGAATTTCTCGCTTTTGGCGTTTTGAATTTTCTTCGCCTTTCCCGTCCTGAATTTTTGTCACGTCTCGTGTGCTGAAATGTCACATTTCGCGTACTGAAATTTCGTTGCTTTATGAGTCCTGAAACTTTGTTGCTTTTCATTTCCTGAATTTACACTGCTTTTGGCGTTTTGATTTTCTTCGCCTTTCGCGTCCTGAATTTTACTTCGGAGTCACGTGAGTGACTACGTGAAGACCCCGTCCAGCACGCATGCGCGACATTAGCGTTCATGCAGTGCACCCGCGACGAACGGGAGTTCAAGGCGCTCCCGCTACAAATTGAAAAGTCGGGCCGATAGGTAAGTTTTACCGTGGCCGTGTGCTTTTTCTCTGTGGTCTGCTTGTTTTCAGAAAGAATGAGCAAGACCAGAGGAAAGAAGTCTGCAGCTCGCCCCCGTTCGTCCTCCGTTGAGGAATGCTCTTTGGAGGGGGGGCAAGAGGCGGCGGGTATAACTACCGCGCCGAGCCCAGCATCGCTCGTGCTGCCTGAGCAGAGGGCTGGAGGTACCTGCAGCCAGAACTGGGCGGTAGTGTCCGACGATTCGGATGAAGATGCCTCACCGCTCGAGAGCGACACAGGCAGCCGCCTAAGCCGCATGGAACGGCTTATGGAACAATTGCTCCAGCGAGATCTGCTGAGAGAGCAGCAGCAGCCTCGCCAAGGGAGTTCAGGCACTCCCGCAGTGCCCTTTACGGCACTGGCCATTGCTTCACCTTCTTTTCAAGGCAGCATTGGCGACCAGGTCTGGGCTGGTCAAGAAGAGGGGTCACTGGCTGAAGATATCGGGAGTACGCAGGGTGTACAGGATCAGGAAGAGCTGCTGGGTGTGGTCAACCGCTACGTGGCCATTCCACAAGCGGGTCGGCCATTAGAGCCGAAACATGTAGCCAGCTTTAACCACCTGTCCTCAAAACCCCTACAAGAACAGGTGGTCAATGAGGCTCTTGAACTATATACAGCCCCAGTAAATTGTACATCATTTGAATGTACCCGCTGTAAACAGCCAAATTTGGGGACATTTGGGGCAGAACATCAGGAACCTGGAGTTGAAGCTCCAGAAAATCCTTAAACTCCTGACTGCAGGAATAACTTATGCTCGGTCCATTGATGGTGCGGACATCTCCACAAATCAGCAAGACACATTAGCTCTGCTGTGCACCACTCAATATGAAATAAACAATTTACGGAAGGAAATTATCAAGCCTGCCCTCAACCCTAAATTTGCGGGACTTTGCAAAACACCGGGTTCAGAACCTCCTATTCTGCTCTTTGGGAAGGACCTTCCAAAAAAGGTGAAAGACCTAGAGGAAGAATCCAAGACCTTTGGTCTGGTGAGGGCAGGTTTGGGACGGAGCAGACCTAACAAACCCAGGCGGCAGTACCCCATGGCGTCCACCAGTCGTCGACCACACTATGGGACTGGTGAAAGCTCGGGGTCCGCAACCATTCCCCGTAAGCCTTTTTTAGGCCAGGGCCAAGAGCGGACCCCGTGGAAAATGCGCCACCCCCAACAACATCAACATCAACATCAACTCTCTACAGCCCAGCAGACGCCTCATCGCCCAGCGAAGAGGCAGAAGAAGCACCAATAACCATGGAGGTAGGTGGGTCTGGTTCCTCTCAGCATATGAGCAGTAGGGGCTCTATACTAACAGGGTGGAGATTGCACTTGTTTTTGGGTGCATGGGAATCCATCACTAATGACAAGTATATACTCAGCAGCGTTCATGGCTACAAAATTAACTTTGTTCATGAAAACATTCCGCCAGTTCAGCATATACCCAAAAGGGTATTCACCCTCTCAGTTAAAGAGAAACAAGAGGGTCAAGCTGAACTGATGAGGTTACAAGCAAAAGGTGTCATTGAAAGAACAAAACATGAACCTTTGGAATTTGTGTCTAATATTTTCACTAAAATCAAAAAAGATGGTGAACGTCGCATCATCATTGACTTAACTACTTTAAACAAGTCTGTCAGGTATATACATTTCAAGATGGATACTTTTGAAACAGCCAGACTATTGGTTTCTAGAGGGTGCTTTCTAGCAAGCATTGATTTAAAAGATGCCTACTACTCAGTACCCATACACAAGGAGCATCGTAAATACTTAAAATTTATATGGATGAAACAGCTATGGCAATTTAAAGCCTTACCAAATGGGCTAACCTCCGCTCCAAGGCTGTTCACTAAAATCTTAAAACCTGCCTTGGCATTATTGAGGAAACAAAAGCATATAGTCATGGCGTATTTAGACGACATTTTAATAGTAGGGAAAACCTTGGAGACAGCCATTTTGGCAGTAGCAGCCACCAAACGTTTGTTTGAAACTTTGGGGTTTGTCATACATCCAGATAAATCCAACTTTACACCGTCCACTGCCATGGACTATCTTGGATTTACGATTGATACTGTTCGCATGATTGTAACTCTGCCGAAGGGGAAAGCATCAGAATTGGCACTATCATGCAACGAACTCATGAACAAACATCAGCCAACCATACGGGAGGTAGCTAGAGTTATTGGCAAAATGGTAGCAGCTTTTCCAGCTGTACAATTTGGACCTTTGCACTATCAAAATTTGCAAAGAGCAAAAGTGCATGCACTAAAGCAAAACTCAGGTCACTTTGACCGAGCTATGAGTTTAACTGCTGAATCCATTCCAGAGTTACAATGGTGGGCAAGGAACGTAAGGCTCAGCTCCAGTCCCATAATAATCACCAACCCAGTATTAACCATTCAAACAGATGCCAGTGCTTTGGGCTGGAGTGCAACTAACATGCAATCCAGCACAGGGGGCAGATGGACTAAATTTGAATCATCTTGCCTACAGACACGGGGTATCAACTACTTAGAAATGTTGGGTGCGTTTTATGGGTTAAAAGCATATTCATCTAATACGCATCATGCAGATGTCCGGTTGCAATTAGATAATACCACGGTGGTGGCTTATATCAACCACATGGGTGGTGTAAAGTCGATATCGTGTGACAATTTGGCCAACCTAATCTGGCAATGGTGTGTTGAAAGACATATTTGGTTATCAGCAACTGACCTACCAGGTAAGCAAAATACCCGGTGGCAGACACCAGGTCACGCAGATTCAATGATAACATCGAATGGATGTTAAATCCCAAAATATTTGCTGAAATTACAAAGCAATATGGCACACCAGATATCGATCTATTTGCATCCAGGCTGAATCACCAGGTACCAACGTATGTCGCTTGGGAACCAGACCCCGAGGCAGCAGCAGTTGATGCATTCACGCTGCATTGGGGGAAATGTTCTTTTATGCTTTTCCTCCCTTCTGCCTCATCAGTCAGGTATTACGCAAGATTCAATTGGATTCCGCTTCAGGAATCTTGATAATACCCGACTGGCCTACACAGCCATGGTTCCCAGTGGCCTTCGACATGGCTGTTGAAACACCGTTGGAATTCCCCAGCAGTCGAGAGTTATTAATCCACCCAGTGTCAGGCATTAGTCACCCGTGCCATGACAAAGTCAATCTCCTGGCTTGCAGATTCTAAAACGACCTCTACTGGGCCTGGGACTGTCTGAGGACGCCATCAACATGATGACCGCATCCCACCGGGAGTCCACCAGGAGACAATACCTGACCAACATAAGAAAATGGGAACGGTATTGCTCCAAAACAGGAACTACCTACACTACAGCTACAGCCACCAGTGTTGTGGAGTTTCTGGTTGGATTACATCGGGAAGGACTCAGCTACAGCGCCATTAATACAGCCAGGAGTGCGTTGTCAGCTTATTTGGTTCCAGCAGCAGGACAACTGACTTTGGGGTCCCATCCACTAGTGGTCAAAATCATGAGGGGCATTTTTTAACACCAATTCCCCTAGGCCTAGGTACACTCAGATCTGGGATGTCAGCATTGTACTGACGTACCTTAGGGGATGGCCACCACCCAGGTCACTCACGCTGGAACAACTTACACTGAAATCAGTCATGCTCATGGCACTAGTGTCAGCTCAAAGGGTACAGTCCCCCCACCTTCTGAGGCTGGACAGCATGACAGAGTCATTGGACTGTATCACATTTCACATTCAGGGACTGGTCAAACAAACTAGACCAGGTACCACGCCTCCAGTAATGGAGTTCCGGGCATATTCACCTGACCCACGGTTGTGTGCCAAGACCCATCTCGCCAATAACATAGACACAACATATAACTTAAGAGGGAGAGAAAAAGCCTTATGGATAAGCCACAAGAAGCCTCATGGTCAGGTGACGAGCCAAACCATTTCAAGATGGCTCAAGCAGGTGCTTAAGTCCGCAGGAGTCGATACTAATGTTTACAAATCTCATTCCACCAGGGCTGCATCTACGTCGGCGGCTAGGCGAATGGATGTGCCTATGGACCATATTCT
Source organism: Okamejei kenojei (assembly GCA_035221665.1). Taxonomy (NCBI): domain Eukaryota; kingdom Metazoa; phylum Chordata; class Chondrichthyes; order Rajiformes; family Rajidae; genus Okamejei; species Okamejei kenojei. Next base: position 16,206 of record JAVHYY010000740.1, read on the forward strand.
GGCCAGAGCAGGATGGTCCTCGGAGAGAACTTTCCAAAGGTTTTATAATAAGCCGCTGGCGGAACCTGCTACATTTGCAGACAGAATTTTACAGTCTGCAGCTAATATTTAATTTAAGCCGGGGGAGCTCTCTGTTTTTTGTTATCATTAATAAACCTTTATTGTTCACAAACAGGTTATTGTTGATTGTATAACATTCTTCCTCCCTCTAAGGTCTTCGGGCAGTGAGTGAAGCATGAGCTGGTTCACGGTTCGGATTCACAGAGCTTTGAAGTCTTCACGTAGTCACTCACGTGACTCCGAAGTAAAATAGTAAGATTAAATGAGAACTTACCAGTTCGAAGTTTGATCTGTATTTTATGAGGAGTTACGATGAGGGATTACGTGCCCTCCGCTCCCACCCTCTATTATACAGATCAACTGATAATTAAGTTCTTATTTTTTCTTTACTATATTTATTTCAATTGTTGTGTTTTTCTGTGAATCCACACCGCTGCTTTGAAGAAATGTCGCGCATGCGTGCTGGACGGGGTCTTCACGTAATCCCTCATCGTAACTCCTCATAAAATACAGATCAAACATCGAACTGGTAAGTTCTCATTTAATCTTACTATTTTTGTCACTTTCCGTGTGCTGAATTTTTGTCACATTTCACGTGCTGAATTTTAGTCGCTTTTCACCTCCTGATTGTTAGTTACATTTCGCGTGCTGAATTTTTGTTGTTTATATCGTCGTGCAATTTCGTCGCTTTATGCATCCTGAAATTTCATCGCTTTTCGCGTCCAGAATTATGTCGCTTTTGGCGTTTTTAATTTTCATTGTCTTTCGCGTCCTGAAATTTCGTCTTTCGCGTCCTGAAATTTCGTCGCCTTTTACGCCCTGAATTTACGTCGCTTTTCGTGTGCTGGATATTTGTCGCTTTTCGCATGCTGAATTTGCGTCGCTTTACACATGGCGAATTTTTGTCTTTTCCCGTGCTGAATTTTCGTCACTTTTTGCCTCCTGAATTTTCGATGCTTTTCGCCTCCTGAATTTTCATCACTTTTTGCATCCTGAAGATTTATCGCTTTTTGTGTGCTGAATTTTTGTCGCTATTTCACATGTTGAATTTTCGTCGCTTTTCCTGTGCTGAAATTTTGTCACCCATTGCATCCCACAATTTTGTCACTTATTGCATCCTGAATTTTCGTCACTTTTCGCGTCCTGAAGATTCATCACTATTCGTGTTCTGAATTTTCATCACTTTTTGCATCCTGAAGGTTCGTCGCTTTTCACATGCTGAATTTTCGTCACCTTTTGCGTGCTCAATTTTCGTCGCTTTTCGCCATCTGAATTTTCATCACTTTTTGCATCCTGGTTTGTTGCTTTTTTGTGTGCTGAATTTTTGTCGTTTTTCACATGCATCAATTTTCGTCCCATTTCCTGTGCTAAAATTTTGTCGCCCATTGCGTCCTGCAATTTTGTCACTTTTTGCATCCTGAAATTTCGTCACTTTTCGCGTCATGAAGGCTCATCACTTTTCACATCCTAAATATTCATCACTTTTTGCATCCTGAAAGTTCGTCACTTTTCACATGCTGAATTTTCGTCACTTTTCGCATGCTGAATTTTCGTCACTTTTCGCATGCTGAATTTTCGTCGCTTTTCCATTGCTGAATTTTGTCACTTTTTGTGTGCTGAAATTTTGTCACTTTTCATGTCCTGAATTTATGTTGCTTTTTGCGTGCTGAATTTATGTTACTTTACACGTGCTGAATTTTCGTTGCTTTGTGTGGTCCAGAAATTTTCGCCGCTGTTTGTGTCCTGAATTTTTGTCGCATTTCATGTCCTGAAATTTCTGTTGCATTTTATGTCCTGAAATTTCGTCGCTTTTCGCGTCCTGAAAATTTTCCCTTTTCACATTGTGAATTATGTCGCTTTTCACGTCCTCGATTGTTTCTCATGTGCTGAAATTTTGACGCTTTTCGCGTCATGAAATTTTGTCGCTTTTCACATGCTGAATTTTCGTCGCTTTTCCTGTACTGAAATTTTGTCGCTTATCACATACTGAAATTTTGTCGCTTTTCAATTCCTGAATTTACATTGCTTTTGGCATTTTGAATTTTCTTCACCTTTCGCGTCCGGAATATTTGTCACTTTTCGTGTGCTGAATGTGCATCGCATTCCACGTGCTGAATTTTAGTCATTTTTTGCATCCTGAAGGTTCGTCACTTTTCACATGCTGAATTTGTGTCACTTCTTTTGTGCTGAAATGTCGTGTCCTTTAACATCCTGAATTTCGTCACTTTTCGTGTCCTAAATTTACGTTGCTTTTTGCGTGCTGAATTTTCGTCACTTTACGCGTGCTGAATTGTTGTCGCTTTTCGAATGCTGAATTTACGTCACTTTTTATGTCCTGAAATTTAGTCGCAATCGTTGTTCTGAAATTTCATTGCTTTTCGCAACCTGAAATTTTACCCTTTTCGCGTTCTGAATTATGTCAATTTTCATGCCCTCAATTTACATTGCTTCTCGTGTGCTGCATTTTTGTCACTTTTCTTGTGCTGAATTTCGTCGACTTTCGCATCCTGAATTTTCGTCACTTTACACGTGCTGAATTTTCATCGCTTTTTGCATCCTGGTTCGTCACTTTTCACGTGCTGAATTTTCATCGCTTTTCACAGGCTGAATTTTCGTCGCCTTTCGCGTGCTGAAGTTTTGTCGCCTTTCGCCTGCTGAAGTTTTGTCGCCTTTCGCGTGCTGAAGTTTTGTCACTTGATGCGTCCTGAAGTTTAGTCAGTTATGCGTCCTGAATTTATGATGTTTTTCGTGTGCTGAAATTTCGTCGCTTTTCGCATCCTGAATGTTCATCACTTTTCATCGTCTGCTGACATTTCATCACATTATGCATCTTGAATTTTTGTCACTATTCATGTGCTGAATTTTCGTCGAGTATCACGCCCTGAAATGTTGTAGCTTTTCATGTGCTGAATTTTCATTGCTTTTCGTAAGCTGTCATTTCATCACTATTCGCATACTGAATTTTTGTCACTTTTCACATGCTGAATTTTAGCCGTTTTTCATGTGCTGAAATTTCGTCACTTTCGCATGTTGAATTTTCGTTGCTTTTTGGGTGCTGAAATTTTGTCGCTTTTCACATTCAGAAATATTGTAGCTTTTCACAAGCTGAATGTTCGTCACTTTTCGTGTGCTGAAATTCCGTCACTTTTCGTGTCCTGAAATGGCATCGCTTTACGCGCCCTGAAAATTTGTTGCTTTTTGCATATTGAATTTACATTTCTTTTGCCGTTTTGAATTTTTGTCGCTTTTGCATCCTGAAATTTCATCGTATTTTGCATGCTGAATTTCCATCGCTTTTTGCATGCTGAATTTTCATCGCTTTTCGTGTGCTGAATTTTCGTCACTTTTCATGTCCTGAAAGTTCAGGCTTTTCACATCCTGAAATTTCGTTGTACTTCACATTCTGAATTTTTGTAACTTTTCATGTGCAGAATTTTCGTCGCACTTCACGTGCTGAATTTTAATCGCTTTTCACATCCTGAAGGTTTGTCACTTTTCGCCTGCTGAATTTTTGTTGCTTATCTCGGTTGTGCAATTTCGTCGCTTTATGCATCCTGAAATTTCGTCACTTTTCACGTCCTGAATTTATGTCGCATTTGGCGTTTTTAATTTTCGTCGTGTTTCGCGCCCTGAAATTGCTTCTCTCACATCCTGAAATTTCATTGCTTTTTGCATCCTGAATTTACGTTGCTTTTCGTGTGCTGAATTTTTGTCGCTTTTTGCACGCTGAATTTTCGTCGCTTTATACATGATGAATTTCCATTACTTTTAGCGTGCTTCATTTTCGTCGCTTTTCGCGCCCTGAATTTTCATCACTTTTTGCATCCTGAGGGTTTGTCGCTTTTCGTGTGCTGAATTTTCATTGCTTTTCACATGCTGAATTTTCGTCGCCTTTCCTGTGCCGAAATTTTGTCGCTTATCAGGTCCTGCAATTTTGTCGCTTTATGCATCCTGAAATGTCCTCGTTTTTGCGGCCTCAAAGTTCATCACTTTTCGCGGGCTGAATTTTCATCGCTTTTCGCGGGCTGAATTTTCATTGCTTTTCGCATCCTGAATTTTCATCACTTTTTGCGTCCTGAAGGTTTGCCGTTTTTTACATTTTCGTTGCTTTTCCTGTGCTGAAATTTTGTCGCTTATCGCATACTGACATTTTGTCGCATTAAGAGTCCTGAAACTTTGTCGCTTTTCGTTTCCTGAATTTAGGTTGCTTTTGGCGTTTTGAATTTTCTTCGCCTTTATCGTCCTGAATTTTTGTCACTTTTCGTGTGCTGAAATTCCATCACTTTTCGTGTCCTGAAGTGTCGATGCTTTACATGTCCTGAAATTTCATCGCCTTTTCCATCTTGAATTTACATTTCTTTTGCCATTTTGAATTTTTGTCGCTTTCGCATCCTGAATTTTCATCATATTTTGCATGCTGAATTTTCGTCGCTTTTTTATGCTGAATTTTCGTCGCTTTTCGCGTGCGGAATTTTCGTCACATTTCATGTCCTGAAAGTTCAGGTTTTTCACGTCCTGAAATTTCGTTGCACTTTGCGTCCTGAATTTTTGTAACTTTTCGTGTGCAGAATTTTCATTGCACTTCATGTGCTGAATTTTAATTGCTTTTCGTGTCCTGAAGGTTTGTCACTTTTCGCCTGCTGAGTTTTTATCACTTATCTCGTTGTGCAATTTCGTTGCTTTATGCATCCTGAAATTTCATCGCTTTTCACGTCCTAAATTTCGCGTCGCGTCACGTCGCTTTTGCCGTTTTTAATTTTCGTCGTCTTTTGCGTCCTGAAATTTCTTCGTTCACATCCTGAAATTTCGTCGCTTTTCGTGTGCTGAATTTTCGTTGCTTTACACATGATGAATTTTCGTTACTTTTCATGTGCTTCATTTTCGTTACTTTTCGCGTCCTGAATTTTCATCACTTTTTGCATCGTGAAGGTTTGTCACTTTTTGTTACAAGCTGGGTTTCGTCGCCTTTCCTGCGCTGAAATTTTGTCGCTTATCACGTCCTGCAATTTCGTCACTTTAAGCATCCTTAAATGTCATCACTTTTCGCATCCTGAAGGTTCATCACTTTTCACGGGTTGAATTTTTATCACTTTTTGCATCCTGAAGGTTCGCCACTTTTCGCGTGCTGAATTTTCGTTGCTTTTCCTGTGCTGAAATGTTGTCACTTGTCGCGTACAGAAATGTTGACGCTCTAAGAGTCCTGAAACTTTGGTTTCCTGATTTAGGTTGCTTTTGGCATTTTGAATTTTTTTCACCTTTATCGTCCTGAATCTTTGTCACTTTTCGTGTGCTGAATTTTCATCGCATTACACGTGCTGAATTTTAGTCGTTTTTCGCATCCTGGTTTGTCACTTTTCGCGTGCTGAATTTTCGTTGCTCTTTGTGTGCTGAAATTTTGTCGCCTTTAACGTCTTGAAACTTTGTCACCTTTAACATCTTGAAATTTTGTCGCTGTAAGCGTCCTGAAATTTTGTCGCTTTTCGTGTCCTGAATTAACGTTGCTTTTTGCGTGCTGAATTTTCATCGCTTTCACATGCTGAATTTTCGACGCTTTTCGTGTGCAGAAATTTTGTCGCTTTTCACGTTCAGAAATGTTGTAGCTTTTCACGAGGTGAATTTTCGTAGCTTTTCATGTGCTGAAATGTTGGCACTTTTTGTTTCCTGAAATTTTGTTGCTTCATCTATCTATATTAGTAAAAGACTGATCTTGACCACTTTTTGCCCACTGTGCTGCGATTTCCGAGAGAACGCCGCCACCTACGGCCGTTATTTTTGGCCACCTCGCTCAAAGACCCCCTCGCCGAGATCATTTTTCCCATCGATGGAAAATGAGATATTAATGTTTATAACAAATTCCCCATTTTCTCTGCTGCCCTCGCTGGCAGCAGGGGGAGGGACTATACAACCAGCAGAATGTCACGGCTCTCTGAGCTGCGAATAACACTGAACCTATCGGTTGTAAAGAGTTTGCAAATTTGTTTCTCTTGAGTTTAAAAAAATGTTTAAGCAAATTGTATTGTATTGGTTGTAAAGTGTTTGCAAATTTGTTTCTCTTGGGTTTTAAAAAAATGCTCACACATTGTATTATATTGGTTTAAAAGTGTGTTGAAAATTTGTTTCGATTGGGTTTAAAAAAAATATTTACACATTGTAATGTATTGGTGGTAAAGTGTTTGCGAATTTGTTTCTCTTGGGTTTTAAAACGGTTGCAACAGTTTTCGGATGAATAAAGAGGGAATAAACATTTTATTAGATCAGAACTGTGTTTAATTTTAAAATTCTGTTGCAAGATAGCACCGATGTGGTCATTTCCGGTTAGAGGCATGCTACCGCCGATGACGTCATTTCTGGTTCGTGGTAAGCAGCGGGATGGCGGAGAGTGCAGGCGCTGCTGAATAATTCACGAATTTACTTCTCTGTGTCCGGTGAGTGTGTTTGTTAAGTGTTATTTTGCTTCAGCAGCTGCAGCAGCATGTGCAGCAGGCTTTAAAGATTCGTTTTACACACTGTATATTCAACACCTGAAGTTACTTGGCATTTTAGTATTGGGTGTGCGAATGTGAGTGAATGTGTGAGTCAGTGAATATGCGAGTGAGTGTGTGAATATGAGTGTGTGAGTGATCAACAAATAACAAATAGCACAAATAATATAGTCTTTCATAGTTCAGAGCTTATTTGTTATGTTTAATAGCCTGATGGCTGTCAGGAAGCTGTTCCTCAATGTAGATGTAACAATTTTCAGTTTAATAAGTCGGACATGACTCCAGAAGGCGGGCTTCAAGCTTGGTGGAAGAACTACACATTCTCGATTCAGGATACCTATCCAAGTGGCCGAGGATACATTCTGCAACATTAAGAACTCTAAGAATGGCACATTTCATGAGGCGAGTGAAGTCATTGTTTGTGATGAATGTCCGATGATTACGAGAGAAGGCTTTGAAGCGGTGGACAGATCTCTTCAAGATGTCTTCAGCAACACTAAGCCTTTTGGTTGAAAGATGAAGGGGAATGTCAAAGGCTTCCTGAAGGATGGAACATCGACCAAGAATGTTGTCATTACAAGCGTGCTTCGTTGACTAATGACTTCTGAGATAAATTCTCAGATTTTCTTTCTTAAAATTTGACAGCTGAATTTCTCTGTATTAAAATTGTCTCTTTTTATCAACAGGAAATAGTCATCAAGAGGCAGTGAGCAGCAGAACACAACAAGAGACACAACAAGAACTAACTTAATAATTCTCATCTTTAACATTTAAATTGTTCTCATATTTTAACAGTCATTCGCATTTTAAACTTTAATAAATCCTTTTGCACTTTTGATGCCTGTGTGTTCTTCGTCACAATGGGAGTGCATGGGGGGAGGTTGTGGGGAGATGCACTGAATGTGTGTGGGGGGGGGGGGGAAATAGCAAGGAGCAGAGTGGGGGGGGGGGGTGAAGGTAGGTGGGGTGACTGAGTGAACTTCCAGCGTACCAGGTGTGAGAGACTGCACGGCCAGCCCACAAGCTGTGAGTAAGTGAACTGCCAGCCCACCAGCTGTGAGTAAGTGAACTGGCAGCCCACCAGCCGTAAGTAACTGAACTGCCAGCCCAAAAATACATTCGGCCCACAAACGCCATGCTAGCCATCTGGAAACCAGTACCTTCGGCCCGCAACACTCATACTAGCGCAACAGAAAGTGCGCCCTCCCACTGGCTAGCAATATTGGAATTGGTGGAGAGATGGAATATTGTGTTGCGTGACCAGCCCTCCCGTGTGAGGCTGGGACACAACGGGTCCCACTTAGTCTAGTATTAACTAAAATCCTATCACATAGATTGAGTTTAGTGATTAACAAATTAATACACCCCGAAAAACGGGTTTTATTCCAAAACGTTATTCATTTTACAATTTGAGACGACTATTTACTATTATATACTCAAATAGAATTGCTAATTTGATTAGGTAGATTGGTCATATTCATTTTCGGTGATGAATGCCTGCTATCCCCATCAATTGCTCTTGCAATTGAACCATTAGCGGAAAATGTTAGAACTCATCTTGAAATACACAGGTATAATACTAAAGATACAATGAATAATTCTTCTTATATGCGGATGATGTGTTAATATATATTACAAAGCCAGAAACTAGTATTCCAAACTTACTTAAATCTAAAAACTCAATTTGGTCAGTTTTCAGGATATAGAATTAATTGGAATAAAAGCAAAATCATGCCAACAACGGAACTCAATTTACATACACTACAACAATCCCTTTTTAAATTTGTTAAGGAAAATTTAAATATTTAGGAATTTATGTAACTAAGACTTATACTTCTTTATTCAAATCAAATTTCCCACCTTTACTGAATAAACTGAATAAGAATATTCAGTATTGGAAAACACTTCACATTTCAATGCTATAAAAATGATCTTTTTGCCGCAATTACTGTACCTATTCCGATATATATCCCAAAATTATTAATTTTTAAAGTCGACTCCATTGTTACAAGTTTCATTTGGGATTATAAGAATCGTAGAATAAGCAAAGCACATTTATGTAAATCAAAGACTAATGGCTTTGCCAAATGTTTTGTTTTATTTTTGGGCATTCCATATTAAAAATATGAATTTCTGGCTGGAAGAAATGGATCAGCAACCAGACTGGTTAAGGATGGAAAAGGAAATTTGTTTGCATTTTGAAATTGGTTCGATTATGTTTGCGCCCACAAAATTGCACAAAAAAACTTATAGGGAAAACCTATAATACATACTGGTATACGAATCTGGAAACAATTTAAAAATGCTTTAAAATTGGATAATATATCACTCTGTTTTCCCATTGTAAACAATCCTTTATTTAAACCTTCCATATTGGATAAAGGTTTCACACAATGGAAACATCACGGAATTAAAAAGATGGGACATCTTTATAAGAAAGGAATTTTTCTTTCATTTCCGGAATTACAACACATTTATGGACTACGCTCAAATAACTTGTTTAGATATCTACAACTTAGAGATTATGTTAAATCTAATACACAAGATTATAGGAGTAGGGAACTAGAAATCCTTGATGAATATTTGAATAAATATCCCAATACAGAAAAATTAACAACATATTTATAATACCCTCTTAGATAGCGAGGTCCCATTGATGGAATCATATAGACATACATGGGAAAATGAATTAGGCCAACTTATAACGAAAGATATTTGGGCCAATAGTCTACAATATATACATCAACGTTTGCTAAATGCCAGACATGCTTTAATACAATTTAAAGTTTTACACAGATTACACTACTCTAAAGTAAAACTAAATAGAATTTTCCAGCGATAAATGTCAGCATCTAGAGGCTAACTTAACACATACTTTTGCAAATTGTATAAAAATCAAACATTTCTGGTTTTATATTTTAAAAATAATTTCTGAAGTTGTTAATATTAAATTGGACCCGGACTCAAAACTGATAATACTTGGAATATCAGAACAAAGTCTAGCACTCACAACAAGTCAAATAAACTTTCTAGACTGCAGTATAATAACTGGGAAGAAATTAATATTAAAATTTTGGGAAGGGCCTATAACCCCCACAATTAAAATGTGGATTATGGAAATGTCGGAGACGCTACACCTGGAAAGAAACAGCATTTTCTTAATTGACAAACACAATTTTTTTGTTAGAATATGGTCTTCATTCATCGATTATTTGAAGGGGAAGATTGGCTCGGCACGGGAACCTAACTGAAACTTGAACTCAGGATTAGATGAAAAGTTATACTTTAAAATCTTCGAACCTATCTTCAATTATGTATTATTAGTCAATCATTCCATTCTTTCTTCTTTATCTTGATATTTGTGGGTTTTTTTTCCTTTTTTCTTTCTTACTTTCTATATATTAAAACAAAAGTAGAAGCAGAATGAAGCCACAAATGATAATATTAATAATGTATGAATGATACATATGAAATGTTTTTTACCATAATATCTATTTGCTTCTAATAAAAATAATTTAAATAATAAATACATTTATACTGTCCCTGACGTCCCTTGTCAGCCATGTTTGTCCCTGCAGGAGGGGGACACAAGGGGGTGGAGTGGAGAGATTTTGTGTTCAAGTGGGGGTGGGGAGAATGGAGGGAGAGGGGAGAGTATGGGGAGGGAGGAGTGAGAGGAATGTAGATGTGCAGCTTTAAGGGACATTGGTCAGGTAGCATTTGGAGTATTGCATACAGTTCTGGTCATTCCATTACAGGACTGATGTGGAGGCTTTGGGGAAGGTGCAGAGATGGTTAACCAGATGGTTTAAAAACAAGGAACTGCAGATGCTGGTTTAGAAGAAGGGACACAAAATGCTGGAGTAACTCAGCGGGACAGGCAGCATCTCTGGAGAGAGGAATGGGTGACTGAAGAAACGTTACCCATTCCTTCCATTATTTTGTGTTTACCTAAACAGCGCCTATCCACGTGGCGATGTGCCAGCAGGCTGGAGGAGCGGGCAAATGCCTTGCCACAGATAGGGGAGGTGAAGGGGCACTGGCCGGTGTAGACTCGCCAGTGCTCCAGCAGGTAGTCAAGGTGGGTGAAGCCCTTACCACAGGACGGGCAGGGGAAGGAACGCTCCCCGCTGTGGGTATGCTGGTGCTGCCACAGGCTGGACATGCACGTGAAACCCTTGCCACACTCAGCACACACAAAGGGTCTCTCTCCGGTGTGTATCCACTGGTGCTCCCACAGCCCCTTTGCTCTCTTGTTACAGTGGGAGCAGCTGCTCGCCGACGTGGGTCCGCCGGTGCAGCCGCAACCCCCACCAGCTGTCAAAATCCTCACCGCAGTACGGGCAGTCGTAGGGCTGGCCACTGGTGTGCATGCGCTGGTGAGACAGGGCGTGGGAGGACATGGCAAGGCGCTCTCCACACACTGGGCTGGGGAAGGGACGGTCGCTGGTGTGCACCCGCTGGTGGGACAGCAGATAGGTGGAGCGGGTGAAGTCCTTGCCACACTGGGTGCAGGTGTAGGGACGCTCGCCGGTGTGGGTGCGCTTGTGCAACAGCAGGGTGCCAGAGCGAGCGAAGCCCTTGCCGCACTGGGCGCAGGTGTAGGGGCGCTCGTCGGTGTGGGTGCGCTGGTGGTTCAGCAGGCTGCTGGATTGGGCGAATCCCTTGCCGCACAGAGTGCAGGTGTAGGGTCGCTCGCCAGTGTGGGTGCGATGGTGCGTCATCAGGTTGCTGGACTGGGTGAAGCCCTTGCCGCACTGGGCACAGGTGTAGGGACGCTCGCCTGTGTGGGTGCGCTGGTGCTTCAACAGGAAGCTGGTGTGGGTGAAGCCCTTGCCACAGTCCTTGCAGGTGTAAGGGCACTCGCCAGTGTGCACGCGCCTGTGCTGCTTCAGGTCCGTGGACAACATGAAGCCTTTGCCGCAGTCGGAACACATGAAGGGCCACTCACTGCTGTGCACCCACTGGTGCCGCCGCAGACCCGACATCCGGGAAAAGCTCTTTCCGCACATGGAGCAGCCATAGGGCTTCTCGCCCGTGTGCACCCGCTGGTGGATCTTCAGGGATTGCGCCACCTTGAAGCTCTTGCCGCAGTCGGAGCAGTTGAAGGGCCTCTCGCCAGAGTGCACGCGGTTGTGATGCAGCAGGTGGCTGGAGCTGTTGAAGCTCTTGCCGCATTCCGAGCAGTTGAAGGGACGTTCTCCCGTGTGCACCCGCCGGTGGATCTCCAGATCGCTCGGGAACCGCCAGGCCTTGCCACACACATCACACTGATAATGCTTCTCCTTGTTGTGCCCTGTCATGTGGTCCTCCACTGAAGCTCAACCCCTCGAAGCTCAGCCCGCGCACCGAGCAGATGGGGTGGAGGCTCACCTGGCCGCCCTCAATGGCCGCTCACATCTCTGTCTCTCCGTCCACAGCAACGGCTCCTAAACCCTGTACGAGCGGAACACAGAGGGTCAACAAACTGCCAAACAGGGCATTACTAGCACATATTGGGTGCATTTATGACCATTGACCATTGCCTATTGTCACACATCGGTGTCCTCCAGTTCCTGTGGACTTCTGCTGCTGGAAGTCTAGGATTTTGGTGCATGTGCATTATCATCATTCCTTACAATGCTATGTACGACAGTGATCGCAACTTCTACTGAAGTGTGGATGGCCATTAGCTCGCTAGCTCATCCGCCCTTTGACAGGTCTTGTTTTTGGTCCTGCTGGGGTCTACAGCCCCCTCCTCACCTGGCAAACCAGGCGGGGGAGACGGTTTAGTCGCCGACTATCCAAGCATGGAGCAGGTAGCACGGGATTACATGGTACCCGTGGCGGGAGGAACTCCTCCCGTCCTGACCTGATAATATGCTGATATAGAAAGTGCAATGGCCACAATGAGGTCGATTGGAAAATGGGGATTACCTCCTCAACATACAAGGTGTATATTTAATAGCCAGATCACATAATCTGAAGACCATTTTAGTGAATCTTGTCGTACATGCTTTCCAGCTTTTGGGTTTTCGATGGGAGGAGACGGAACGGCGTGGGTATGAGAGGTCTTCAATTATATTGGCTGGTTTTTCCAAAGCAACGTGTATCATAGGTGGAGTTGATTGGGAGGGGTGGGAGATTGGTTTGGGGTCAGGGTCATGAATAACTGTCATTTCTTATGGTACGTAGCAGAGTAGTTGCCACACTCAAGTTGTAATGCATTCCACTAGGACACTGTCTATCGTGCATCAGAATAAGTTAGGTAAAGTCACTGGGGGCACGCCGAACTTCGTTCGTCTTCTGGCGGTGTATGCTTTGACAACCAGATAGATGAACATATTATCTGGCTGCTATCACATTATTGTTTCGCATCTTGTGCGATTGCTTGCCATGTTTCACACAGTGTTTAAATAATCACAAAATGCATTAAATAATAGTGTCCTAGTGGAATGCATTACAACTTGAGGCCCACAGGAGCCGTTGGAAGAGGAGGAGGGGGAGGAGCGACACCCGACTGGTAAGGTTTAAAATCAAGCGCGGGGCTTGTTTTTTCAGAGGCCCACAGGAGCCGTTGGAAGAGGAGGAGGGGGAGGAGCGACACCCGACCGGTAAGGTTTTAAAATCAAGCGCGGGGCTTGTTTTTTTTCCAGAGGCCCACAGGAGCCGTTGGAAGAGGAGGAGGGGGAGGAGCGACACCCGACCGGTAAGGTTTAAAATCAAGCGCGGGGCTTGTTTTTACCTAAATCCATAACATTCCATTTGAGTTTTTTTTGAGGAAGCCGCTGATTGGTGGGAAGTGGACTAGGGTAAGCAGCTGATTGGCAGTCAGATTCCAGCAGTTTGTAGTGATTTTATATTGTGTTGATATTGTATCCTGTGTAAGGGGGGCAGTATGAAGGCCAGGGCAGTGTACTGTTCTGGGTGTCAGATGTGGGAGGTCAGGGAATCTGATAGCCCTCCAGACATCCACATCTGCGCCAGGTGTGTTGAGGTGGGGCCCCTAAAGGACTGTGTTAGGAACCTGGAGCAGCAGCTCGATGACCTCCGTCTGGTCAGAGAGAGTGAGGAGGTAATAGAGAGGAGCAACAGGGAGGTAGTCACTCCCAGACCACAGGAGGCAGACAAGTGGGTCACAGTTAGGAAGGGCAAGGGGCAGAGGCAGGGGCTAGAGAGTACCCCTGTGACCGTACACCTGGAAAATAGGTACTCGGGTTTGAGTACGATTGGAGGGGACAGCCTAGCGGGGGGCAGCAACAGCGGCCGGGCCTCCGGCACAGAGACCGGCCCTGATGCTCAGAAAGGTAGCAAAAAGAGGAGGGCAATTGTAATAGGGGACTCTATAGTTAGGGGGTCGGATAGGCGATTCTGTGGACGCAGTCGGGAGACCCGGATGGTAGTTTGCCTCCCTGGTGCCAGGGTCTCGCATGTGTCAGAACGTGTCCAAAAGATTCTGATAAGGGAGGGAGAGGAGCCTGATGTTGTGGTACACATAGGTACCAATGACATAGGCAGAAAAGGTGACGAGGTCCTGAAGGGAGAATTTAGGGAGTTGGGGGGAAAGTTAAGGAGAAGGACCAAAAGGGTAAACGATTTCAGGATTACTGCCTGTGCCCGCGTGACAGTGAGAGTAGGAATGAAATGAGGTGGAGGATAAATGCGTGGCTGAGGGACTGGTGCAGTGGACAGGGATTCAAGTTTCTTGATCACTGGGACCTCTTTTGGGGAAGGCATGATCTGTACACAAAGGACGGGTTGCACTTGAACCCGAGGGGGACCAACATCCCGGCAGGGAGATTTGCAAAGGCTACTGGGGAGACTTTAAACTAGAAAGGCTGGGGGGAGGGACTCGGGTAGAGGGGGCTAGGGGTCAGGGTGTGGGGCAAGAGGCAGAGAAGGGAAGCACTCGGACCCAAAATGTAGGCGAGAAAGATGAAAAAGATAATAGACAGAGAATAAGGTACGGTGGGTTTCTACTAGGAGCATTGTAAGTAAGGTGGATGAACTTAGAGCCTGGATTGACACCTGGAAATATGATGTTGTGGCAATCAGTGAAACATGGTTGCAGGAGGGCTGTGATTGGAAACAAAATATTCCAGGATTTTGTTGCTTCAGGTGTGATAGAATTGGCGGGACCAGAGGGGGAGGTGTTGCATTGCTTGTCAGAGAATATATTACAGCAGTGCTCTGGCAGGATAAATTAGAGGGCTCGTCTAGGGAGGCTATTTGGGTGGAACTGAGAAGTGGGAACGGTGTAGCAACACCTTTAGGGGTGTATTATAGACCGCCAAATGGGGAGCAAAAATTGGAAGAGCAAATATGTAAGGAGATAACAGATATTAGTAGTAAGCACAAGGTAGTGATTGTGGGAGATTTCAATTTTCCAAAAATAGACTGGGAAACACATTCTGTAAATGGGCTGGATGGTTTGGAGTTTGTAAAATGTGTGCAGGATAGTTTTTTGCAGCAGTACATAGAGGTATCGACCAGAGAAGGGGCAGTGCTGGACCTCCTGTTAGGAAATGAGGCAGGTCAGGTGACGGAGGTATGTGAGCACTTCGGGACCAGTGATCACAATACCATTAGTTTCAATATAATTATGGAGAGAGTCAGAACTGGACCTAGGGTGGAGATTTTTGATTGGAGAAAGGCTAACTTTGAGGGAATGCGTAAGGATTTTAAAGGAGTGAATTGGGACACTTTGTTTCATGGGAAGGATGCAGAAGAGAAATGGAGGACATTTAAAGGGGAAATTGTAAGAGTACAGAATCTTTATGTCCCTGTTAGGTTGAAAGGAAATAGTAAAAAATTGGAAAGAGCCATGGTTTTCAAGGGAAATTGGACACTTGCTTCGAAAAAAGAGAGATATCTACAATAATTATAGGAGGCATGGAGTAAATGAGGTGCTAGAGGAGTATAAAGAATGTAAAAAGAATCTTAAGAAAGAAATTAGGAAGGCTAAAAGAAGATATGAGGTTGCTTTGGCAAGAAAGGTGAAAGTAAACCCAAAGGGTTTCTACAGCTATATTAATAGCAAAAGGATAACGAGGGATAAAATTGGACCATTAGAGAACCAGAATGGACAGCTATCTGCAGAGCCAAAAGAGATGGGGGAGATATTGAACAATTTCTTTTCTTCGGTATTCACCAAGGAGAAGGATATTGAACTCTGTGAGTTAAGGGGAAAAAGTAGGATAGCTATGGAAACTATGAGATTCAAAGAGGAGGAAGTACTGACACTTTTGAAAAATATAAAAGTGGATAAGTCTCCAGGTCCTGACAGGATATTCCCTAGGACATTGAGGGAAGTTAGTGTAGAAATAGCAGGAGCTATGACAGAAATATTTCAAATGTCATTAGAAACGGGAATAGTGCCGGAGGGTTGGCGTACTGCGCATGTTGTTCCATTGTTTAAAAAGGGTTCAAAGAATAAACCTAGCAATTATAGACCTATTAGTTTGACGTCAGTGGTGGGCAAATTAATGGAAAGGATACTTAGAGATAATATATATAAGCATCTGGATAAACAGGGTCTGATCAGGAACAGTCAACATGGATTTGTGCCTGGAAGGTCATGTTTGACAAACCTTCTTGAATTTTTTGAAGCGGTAACTAGGGAAATTGATGATGGTAAAGCAATGGATGTTTTCTATATGGATTTCAGTAAGGCCTTTGACAAGGTTCCCCATGGAAGGTTGGTTAAGAAGGTTCAATCTTTGGGTGTTAATGGCAGAGTAGCAAGATGGATTCAACAGTGGCTGAATGGGAGATGTCAGAGAGTAATGGTGGATGGCTGTTTGTCAGGTTGGAAGCCGGTGACCAGTGGGGTGCCTCAGGGATCTGTGTTGGGTCCACTGTTGTTTGTCATGTACATCAATGATCTGGATGATGGGGTGGAAAATTGGATAAGTAACTATGCAGATGATACTAAGATAGGTGGTGTTGTGGATAATGAAGTAGATTTTCAAAGTCTACAGAGAGATTTGGGCCATTTGGAAAAGTGGGCTGAAAGATGGCAGATGGAGTTTAATGCTGTTAAGTGTGAAGTGCTACATCTTGGCAGGACAAATCAAAATAGGACGTACATGGTAAATGGTAGGGAATTGAGGAATGCTGTGGAACAGAGGGATCTAGGAATAACTGTGCATAGTTCCCTGAAGGTGGAATCGCATGTAGATAGGGTGGTAAAGAAAGCCTTTGGTGTGCTGGCCTTTATAAATCAGAGCATTGAATATAGGAGTAGGGAAGTAATGTTAAAATTGTACAAGGCATTGGTAAGACCAATTCTGGAGTATGGTGTACAATTTTGGTCGCTTAATTATAGGAAGGATGTCAACAAAATAGAGAGAGTACAGATGAGATCTAGTAGAATGTTGTCAGGGTTCCAGCAACTATGTTGCAGAGAAAGGTTGAACAAGTTAGGTCTTTATACTTTGGAGCCCAGAAGGTTAAGGGGGGACTTGATTGAGGTCTTTAAAATGATGAAAGGAATAGACAGAGTTGACGTGGAGACGTTTTTCCCATTGCGGGTAGGGAGGATTCAAACAAGGAGGCATGACATGAGAATTAAGGGACAGAAGTTTAGGGGTAACATGAGGGGGAACTTCTTTACTCAGAGGGTGGTGACTGTGTGGAATGAGCTTCCAGCAGAAGTGGTGGAGGCAGGATCGATTTTAACATTTAAAAGTAAAGTGGATAGGTATATGGACGTGAAGGGAATGGAGGGGTATGGTCTGAGTGCAGGTAGATGGGACTAGGGGAAAACAAATGGTCGGCACGGACTGGAAGGGCCGAGAGGACCTGTTTCCGTGCTGTAATTGTTATATGGTTATATGGTTATATGGTTAATGAAAATGCAGGAAACTGGCAGCATCTGGTCAGAGATACAGTGGACGACCCAAGGGCAGAACTGCGACTGTCCACAGATGCTATCTGACCTGCTGAGTATATCCAGAATTTAGTGTTTTTATTTCAGATTTCAAACATCTACAGCTGTATATGAATTAACAATATTAACTCACCGCAGCAGATGTCCTGCTATAACAAAAAAACAATTTTAAATGTTATGTTCCACCTGTTATTACAATATTTTACCTCTATATTCAGCTGCTTACAAAACCTATTACATACAGCATCTCCCCAAGGTTTCAGAATGCCCCACTCTAACATACTTCAAAAATGACAAACATTGTAAATATAAAGAAAGATTTGTGTGGCTATTGTTAAATCATGAATGAAGGATGTGCACAAAATTACAAGATCTCCATGTAGAATATTTCTTGGAACAGAAGCATCAAATACCATCTATATAGAGGAGATGGGAAAAACACCCCATTGAAAACAAAAAGCTATGGTATACATCTGTAACACAAGAACCAAATAACAAGCGCAGGAGTAGACCACCTGGCACCTCGTGTCTGCCCTGCATTCCAAATGCCTTTTAGCTGATCTACCCAAAGACCCAATTCATCATATGTGCCACATCCTCGAAGCATTCAGATCCCCTGATCACTGTATCATTATTCCAGACCAAACAAGGTCAATCCACAACATCCACGCCTCATCTGATTGGAGTCGTCAACTCAGAGAGAAAGGGAAGTAACACCATCGGATGGGGAATTACCGCCACACTCTGCTGGCCCTCTTCAAAACACAACCCTGCCATCCAGAACGAAAGCTTCCACACCACCATGATACTCACTAGCTGGAAGGAGAAATAAACCATTTCATGGGCCAACTGCAAACTCTATTGGAAACTATGATCCCCACTGTCCCAATGGCACATCCCTGGAGTTTCCATTCCAGAATAGGATTATATCCCAGGCATGGACTCTGCAGGGTCTCCATGATGTCAGGTGATATCTGCAGTACCACCACCAGTCCCACTTCACAGGAGAATCATCCGTCTCAATCTCTGCAGCGCTGCCCAAACCTGCCCAAAGGTTAATCGGACGGCGTTACCGGGAGAGAGCTGGAGACGTCAGGCGCTAGGAGTGGCCCAGTAGGAGGTTTCATGCCTACAGCACCTTCAAGGTAGGTGGAGGCGCCCCAAGGGGCACAAAGATGGGCGAGGAGAGGGAGGTCGGATCACAGGAACGGCACCAGGACATCGAGCTCGCGGGCGGACCGAATTTGGACTTTGAAAATGGCGATGCCTGCATGTGTAATATGTGCTTTAAGAATTTCACTGTACAGTTACATATTGAACTACTGAATCTGTTCCTCTCAGCACTCAGCTCTCCAACTGATTCATCCTCAACAAACAGGGATTATCCTGCTATCTTACAGACATTCTCTATTATCATAGCTGAAAGATACAATTCTGCACTAAATGGTACTACTTCTGGCCCTGAACTATCCGAACTGTGGACAGGTGATCTCTCCCTACCTTTAAACAACCTCTTGCATCTAAAGCAAACATATTTGTTTATCTCACTGTTGTGTGTGATCTGGCCAAGTACAAATGACTACCATTTGTTACCAGTGCAATAAAGACAATGTACATTTACTTTATTGATTAAAATAGTGAATGCAGAAAACAGTGGAAGTTCAATGTGGGATGATCCATTATCAGAACTGGGACTGTAATCAAATGCTGCTCAAACTGCTGAGTGTTTCCAGTATGTTTCTCTTTTTCATTCAGATCTTCTGGAATAGGAATATTAAAAAAAAATTCCATGCCCAAAAAAACGGTTGCGAAAGTCACATGTCATCCTACAGTGGTCAATAGATTTGTGCAAATTTCATATTTCCACTCACATACCCAATAGTCCCAACTCATTTGAACAATGAAATGAGAACTGACATGTACAAAATGCATTCTGTGTTGCAAATCCGAAATCCTCAAAGTATCCTTTGCTTTTACTATCATTCTGCTGCAACTTCTCCTGGGATCACTGTCCCTCGGCCTACTCAAAATAAATGTTCACGCGTGTAGTACATCCATCAAGGAGAATGCTTACCTTGGTCAGGCTCAAATTGGTGTATTGTGGAACGCATGGGATCCTTTCAACAGCAAACAACAAGGATCACCCTGGAGAAAGTACAACGCCGAGCAGCCCGCTTTGTATGTAATGACCACAAGCGCAAATCAAGCGTGAATAATATGCTGACTCGGATGGGATACCCCAGAGCTCCGCAGAATCAGGCTAACTTATTGCAATTTACAAGGAGATTCACAAAATCACACCGTCATATGTCACGTCATCCTAGACCACCAACTGCCATGAAACTAGACAAAATAACGGTCCCTACATTATCAACTGGCTAAATTTCAATAAACTTTCCTTATATTCCCTTTACCCAAGGACGATAAGGGAATGGAATATGTTACCACCCAACACACACACTGCCCCGATATTAAGTCATTTAAAAAGGGGATTGAGTAACTAGATCTCCTCAACTTGGTGAAAAAGGCCCAGTGCAAAATGTAATCACTACTCTACTCACTCCGACCTGCGCCAGATAACCACTGATGAGCTGTTTGCACAGTAATCAACTAGAAGCAGAACCAGTCTTCTCTGTGAGTGAGCACAGGGTGCAAGCAATGTGCAACTCTCCTTACAGAAGGCTCAGAAAGGCCTTTACTCTGGCAATTAAGGACGTTTTATCAGCAAAAATATCTGAAAGTGGAAATGACAAGCTGACGGTTTCATTATGAAATAATTCCCTGAAGATTGAGCCATTTAATAAGTGTAAAACAAACTGGGACATTAGCTTTGACTCCAGCAGACTGCGCAGCTCATTGAACACATCAAGTGTTGGTTACAACTTTATACAAGTGTGTGTGTGTGTGATGGATGTGCAGCATGAATCTCCAGCAACACATCAAGTGTTGGTTACAACTTTATACAAGTGTGTGTGTGATGGATGTGCAGCATGAATCCCCAGCAACACATCCAATGACAAAACGCAGCAGCAGCAGCAGCTGTTGCTCAACATGACTTTTCTGCTTCAAACTATCACTGGGACACATTTACTCACAACAATAAATTCAATGTGGTGCTGACAGACAAGAGCGAATCACATTCAATGGGGGAATTTAACCCAAGTCTCTCCCCAAGATTAGAGCCGTCCACTGGGGAGCGGCGACACAATACTCACCGATGGATGGATGGATGTCAACCTGCTGTCCTCGCCCCCGGCCCCGAGTCTCCCCGCCCGCCCGCCCGG
The DNA here is from genome assembly GCA_035221665.1 of Okamejei kenojei. Lineage (NCBI taxonomy): Eukaryota > Metazoa > Chordata > Chondrichthyes > Rajiformes > Rajidae > Okamejei > Okamejei kenojei. Next base: position 36,902 of record JAVHYY010000740.1, read on the forward strand.
ACAGCCGTAGTTAAAATGGCCGCCTATAGCTTCACACCCATTGGCTTCAATGGGAGACTGCCAGTATAAAAGATGGCCGTCTATGGTTTCACTCCAATTGGCTTCAATAGGATACTGCCAGTATGAAAGATGGCCGCCTATAGCGTCACCCCTTCAGAGAAACTGCCAGTATGAAAGATGGTCGCGCCTATAGTTTTCACTCCTTCATAGAAACATAGAAACTAGGTGCAGGAGCAGGCCATTCGGCCCTTTAAGCCTGCACCTCCATTCAATATGATCATGGCTGATCATCCAATTCGATCACGAGCTTCGATGCTGCTGCACCCGCTGAGTTTCTCCAGCGTTTTGTGTACCCTAGCTTCACTCCTATTGACTTCAATGGGAGACTGCCAGTATTAAAGATGGCGACAGCGGGCGGGCGGGCGCGGGGTTGGCGGTTGGTGCACGAGCGCGGGAACAAGATGAAGATGAACCGGCGCCGAGGACCCCGGGCCCTGGTGAGAGAAAGATAGAGAGAGAGAGAGAGAGAGAGAGAGAGAGAGAGAGAGAGAGAGAGAGAGGGGGGAGAGAGAGATAGACAGGGAGAGAGTGAGACACAATGAGAGAGGCAGTAGGAGAGAGGTATACATAGAGGTATACATAGAGAGAGACACACACACAGAGAAAGAGAGAGTGAGAGAGAGAGTTTATTGTCATGTGTCAAGCAAATTCTTTTTGCGCAGCACAACAAGATATTGTGATAAATACCGATCAGATCAGTGTGTCCATATACCATAGAATATATATATTATATATATATATATATATTGTGAGATACCCTTTATGCTCACAATTAATACTCAAAGACTAAATCCTGGAAGCAAGAGATTTCTTCATTTTACGAGTCTGCAGACCGGGTGCCTCTCCAACTCGAGACACACCGAAGCCAGAGAGATCATCCCCCTTTATACACAAAATCTTACATTCAATCTCCCCTCCGGACCTTTCTCCAATCAGGGTCGGAGGTGCACAATCTGTAGGTACCTCCCACCGTACATCCCCTCGCACCTCCCATATCATACATTGCATGTTCAAACATGTTCATGGTAATGAGCAGTTTCTTGACCAGGGGTGTGTTGTAATATTCATTTATTCTATTAAGCATGCTCAGTTGCTCATGACCTAACCTAGTTTCACTCACCTCCTAGTGAACCCTTTCAGTTTTCCTATATCAGTACTAAAGCTAAGCTATAGTGACAAGGGTCCCATCCATCACTCCTTTCCACTGATAGGGATTTCTCTACATCACCCCCTTCTCTAACTATACAAAGCTATCTCTTCTTACTCAAGGCCTCAAGGATGGGTCTGGCAATTTTCAGACACTGCTGTCAGAATCTCCTCTCCAGCCCCTCTCTGTTTGAATTCTCTTTAAAACTCCTTTCTTTAATAGGGTTTAATTCACTTTATCCCTCACAATCCTCCCTTTTTCTTTTGCTACGCATACACTGATTAAACCCTCATTTTAAGTTCCTTCAATTCGAACTGACGTAACATCGTCCTAACCTTCTCCTCCTGTAAATCATAAACTTCCCCTGGCCGCATTATCATTATTTTCTGTATTTCCCCTTTCTCTCCCATAGGCATGACTACAGCCTGCATCTGACTTACTTCTGGTAATAAGTTCCCTAAAACAAGGAAATACAACAGGGGATAAAGATCAGTCCAGCACTGCACATAGAAACACAAGTCCCACCGTTCTCCACCTTGTTCCTCCCGAGGATAGAATCCCACCATTGGGTTCCCATAATCGAATTCCACTTTTGTATTGGAACATGCGCCAATTTCCGGATCCCTTCTGATATTTCCATCACTGCCTGTCCATTATCATCGATGTTCAAACAGCAATTAGAGAGGTTGAATTTCCCGCATACCCCTCCTTCTTCTGCCAGAAGGTAATCTAGGGCTAACCTGTTCTGGTATATTGCTGTTCTCCATCTGCGTCTGCTGCTTTGCCAGCATTTCCAGCGCCCCCGCAGTTTGGTTGGGTAATTACCTCCAGTACTGCCTGTAGCCTTATGATCCCAGTTTAACATATATACTGGTGTTCGGTAGCCCCAGGATCCATCTTGTGCCCAAGTGGCTGGTCCCGTAGTATGAGATGATTCTTGCTGGTGGCCACTCATCATCTTCCCATTCTCCAATGTCTATTTTTCTCTTTTTCCGATATAGGTCATCAAATACAGGTGTTCCTAACGACTGGCCTTCTTTGGGGTTTTTAACAGGAAGAATCCAGGTTGTACCAGTCCAATAAAACAAGTCCCACTCCAATTCATCGGTAACACCGAGTATGCCTTGTATCCGCATATCCATAACAGTTCTTCAGGGGCCGGTCCACTAGAGGCAACCTTGTTCCATATATCTCGCAATACTGGGATCCCTGATAAGGTTATTCCCGGTGCAGTTCCATAGTCCGGCTGATTCCACTCCTCATCTCCATCCGGTTAGCGCAGTTTTTCCCATATTTCTTAGTTAGATACCATTTAGGCTCCTCTGGCCACCACACTCGGGACTGATTTGGCCACTGGGTGACGATGCGCTGGCAGGGGCTGCTGCCTACTAGGACGGCATCCTTTGCCCAGGGCGTAGCGATACACTCAGTCCCGACCGGAGCATCTGTCAGGACCCATACCTGGGGATCTCGGTCTTGTCCAGCTGTCAGGTTCCACCCCATCAGGTCCCATATTTCAACAATGGATCCTCTCCATGGCCAGGGTGAATTCATCAGCGGTCCTCCGCAGACCCAACAGTTAGTCACATTCAGGGTCCCAGCTATCCGGGTGGCCAAGTCCACAAACAGGTTTTTTTCTCCTTCAGGGATTTCGATCTGCTTCTTGATTTCTTCGTACAGTGTCTGGTGCACTTGAGGCTGAGTATGTGGGGGAGGGGGAGGCTTTCGTTGACTACTACCTTAGTAATCTCTTTCACTACTTCCTCCTTCGTCTTATCTATTGCCCCTTTTATGATCTGAGAAGGGAAAAAACTAACTGAACACAAAACCCATCTCTCTCCCCTTGGGCAGGTAACAGCCCCAAACTTCCCTATATACCCCCTATTGCCTGCCATCAAATACTCCGTTTCCCCCTCTTTAGAAAATGATTCTAGTTCTTTCGGTCATGGCCATACTTTGTTCACATGGGAAGATAGGTAAATGATCTGGTTGTATTACCCCTCTGTATTAAATAGGATGATAACATTTATCACAATTATTAATACCTTTTACAACAATTACATACAAAGCAAACAATACCACGACTGCTCCTTTCATACTGTCAGTTATACATTCAATGCTTTTCTTTATAAAATTACTGTTAGGGGTTTACTTCCCGGCTTCACCGTCACCGTGTTCCTCCTCCTCAGGAACGGGTGGATCGACGGGTCCTTTAACCCGGATCGCGTGGGTTCCACCCTTTTCTCTTTTGTTCGTTCATTGCTGTCTCGGTTGTCAGTAATACTAGGTATGGGCCGGTCCACCTGGGATCTGGAGTTTCTCCTCCTTCCAATTTTTGACCAGTACCCAGTCGCCGGGCCTTTACAGCATGTATTGGAAAGTCAAGTGGCGGGCTTTGAGCCAATAATCCTTTCGCTTTTAATTCTGTAAGGGAACGGGACACTGCCAGTAAATAGTTCCTCAAGACTACATCACCTCCCTCAAAGGTTGGTGTGCCTTCCACCTTCCCAAAATAAGGCAATCCAAACAACATTTCATAGGGAACGACACCGCAATATCCTTTCGTGGTGCCGTCCGTATTCGCAATAGAGCAATTGGTAGACATTTAGTCCAGGGTAACCCCGTCTCCTCCATTAATTTAGTTATCTGAATTTTTAGAGTGGCATTCATCCGCTCCACTCTCCCCGAACTTCTGGGGTTGCCATGGAGTATGCAGCTTCCATTTTATTCCCAAGGCGCGACAAATTAACAGGTGCACCTGGAAGCAAAATGTGTTCCTCGATCTGAGTCTATGGATTCAATTACTCCATATCGTGGGATGATTTGTTCCAGCATATCTTAGTAAACTGCCTGGCAGTGCATTTATTGTGGGAAATGCCTCTACCCACCTGGTGAAATGATCCACTATAACCAAAAGATATTTCACTGCTGTACTTTTGGTAATTCTGTGAAGTCTACCTGTATTCTCTGGAAGGGTTCTAATGGCCAATTGTTGTCCTCCCCCTGGGGACAGCTCCATTACCTTCTTATTTCACCTTTTGACCACACTACACAACCAGACACCGCCTGCTTGGCTAGAGTATAAATGCCTCTACAGGCATAAGTCCGTAGGATAATCGTGTCGCACATGAGCCTGAGCTCCCCAGTGCGATTGCGAATGTAGTTGTCTAATCAAATCCCTCGTCAATCCTTTAGTAATTATTTGTTTTTTTTGTCCGGCGCCCACCCACTTCCCGTCCGTGGAGCGCCGGGCACCCAACTCATTCATTTTATCTTCCTCTCCCGCGAGAATACAGGTATCTTCTCTTATTCCCTCTCTCAACGGTATCAGAGACAACATTTTTAACCGTTCCTTCTGTCCGCTGCGTGTCTTAGCGGCACTATCGACTGCCCTGTTCCCTCTAGCTTCCAGCGAATTCCTTCTCTGGTGGCCTGCTACATGGACCAAGTTCTATTCTTTCTGGCAATTTTAGTGATTCCAAAGCTTTCGTCAATTAACTGTTCATGAGCCTAACTCTTTCCCCCCTCTGGCTGTAAATCATCCCTTTTCTTTCCAGGATTTTCCCCAAAGGTGTGTACCACCCCAAAGGCATACTTGGAGTCCGTATACACAGTTCCTTCTTTCCCTTTCAATAGTTCTCAATGCCCTCAGTAATGCATACAGTTCACACGTTTGCGCGACCAACTTCCTGGTAACCTGCTGCTTCCACTTTTTCAAACCCTTTCTCCGGTTTATTATAGCATACCCACTATAGCTTTTTCCGTCTATGCATCGGGAAGAACCATCAATAAACCATCTTTCCCCTGTCTCAAGCGGTTCGTTCTTCTAAATCTTCCCTACTCTTTGTCTGAAGTTCTATTATCTCACTACAATCATGTTCTGATAACTCCCCTTCCTGCTCAGCACCTGCCGAGTACAAAAACTAGAGAGGGATTTAGGTTTTTATCCGTTTATTCTATGGTCAAATCATTCTTTTCCATAAGTATAGAACTCATATATTCAAAATTCTAGAATCCGTCAACCACCGACTGGACTTCTGAGTTTAGTATCGTCCCGGACCGTGTGGGGGAGTGTACACCACCAGAGTTCCTCCAAACGTCAATTTCCTACTTTGCCTCCACAACACGCTGTTGCCGCTACGCTTGAATACATACTGGCCATCCCCGCGATACTGGATCCAAGAGTTTGGCGAGGAACGCACGGGCTGCAGCTTCCCTCCTTTCTCTTGGGTCAGTACTCCCAGCGCAATTCCGATTTTCACTGCATTCACAAAGAGATGGAATGGCTGGTCAATAGACGGAGAGAGCCAGTACGTGTGCGGTGATTAAACTGTTTCTTTAGTTTCCCTAAACTGGTTGTCGTCCTGGATTCCCACTTTACCTTATCATTTTTCCTCACCTACTTGTCATATAGGAACCTAACTTGTCGGGGCTATTAATCGTCTATCCATAATCTACAATATCCAATCAATCCAAGAAACTTCCTGATCTCCTTCTTGGTTTTTCGGTATTGCAGTCCAGTAATTCCCCGCTATTCTGTTCTGGTTTTTTATTCTCCTTTTCCCCATCGCTTATCAGGTGTCCTAGATATTTAACTCTTTGTATGTGGTTTGTTTATATGTAGTGGTTGGACACAAACGGATTAGGGTGGTGGGGGGGGGGGGAGGGGGGGGGGCAGGGGGGGGGGGAGGGGGGGGGGGGGGGTACTATTTTAGACACTCTCAACGCCCACAATCTCTCACACACACCTAGAAAATTTTAGGAGGGTTAATTGGTTTTGCGCCCTAACTGGCTCCTCTTCTTCCCCTGATAGTAACCAGGTCATCCACATACTGCAACAGTCTGTGTCTCATCATCCTCGGGACGTCCTCTAAGACGTTTGTTCTAATATCTGTCCGAACAGGTTCGGGGATTCATAAATCCCTAGGGAGCACAGTCCACTGATACTGCATTTTTCCTTTGTGTCTCTGGGTTTCCCATTTAAACGCAAAAAGCTCCCTGCTCCTCTTCAGCCAGGGGGCAGCTCCAAACAGCGTCTGTTTAAATGTCTACCACACTGAACCACTTGTGATTCGGGGGTATCCGTCCCATTATAGGTATACGGGTTTCGGGACTACCGGGTGTCGCGCTCTAACTACTCTGAATTTAATTTCCCCAAGGTCCTGTACCAGTCGGAACGTCCCGTCGGTCTTCTTGCGGGGAGTACGGGTGTGTTGTATGGGGAGCATACAATTCTCTAATATGCCACGTCCTTTATAAGTTCTCTATACAGTGCTGAAAGTCCTTTCCTTCTTCCATAGAAATGGATATTGTCTTACCCGTATACTTCACTTTCTTCTTTCAGAGCTATTCTCAAGGTGGGATCTGCAGCCTTCCCCGTTTCCTTCCTTGGCCCATACCTGTGGGACTATTCTTCCTCGTCCTCTGTGTCCCAATTTATGCAGTTTGGACTATTATCTGTCCCCCTACGTTGGGCTGTTCCCAATCCTAATTGGATTTGTAAATCCCTCCCCATCAAAGTTATCCCTGCCTAGGGGGTACCAGATTAATCTTCCATGTTTCCTCGAGTTCTCGGTATTTTACTCACCACCCCTTCTCCTCGGGGCATCCATCACTTCTCTCCTACCCCTGAGATTCTAACTTGATTTTCATCATCCCATTCCCTTCCGGTACCGTAGTTAAGCTTGTATCTTTTTCCGCTCCCGATCTACCATAAATACAATATCCTCTCCTGGGGACCTAATTTCAAGTTTACCAGAGGTTCCCGTGTGTATCCATACACCCCAGGTAGCGGAACACCAGACCTCCCCTATGTCTTCCACCATGAGTGTGTACGACTGCCCCTCCCGTCGTAGCCCTGGACATTCCCTCCTAAATGACCCTCCTCGTTTACAATAGATAACGCACCGGGTGGCCCGTGTAACCATCCTTCTGTCCTTGTATCCTTGTTTTCCCCGGAGACCCCAACTTCGGTCCCCCCATTCACCTCTTCCTCTCCCTCTATCGCTGCTGCTTTCCCCTTCCCCGGTCTCCATGACACCCGGCTTTCTATCACCTTCATCTCCCCTCTTCTTACCCCTGCTGTACGCCTGCAACATCATTTGCCTTCCCCTTCTGTTTTCTTCATCGCCCCCCCACATCTACATAAACATTCTGAGCCTCTGTTAATAATTGATTTAATGGTTTTCATTCCAATTCCTCTCAATTTTTTTCCAAGTGTTTCTTTCTAATGTCCTGGCCATGATTTGTTACAAAATTAACCTTTAGCACTGCTGACCCTGCGTCTGAATCCAGGGTCTATTCCCGAATACTGCTGGACATCTCCTCAATCTTTGTAAGAAACACTGTCGGAGGTTCGTCTGTGTTTCTGCTGATTTTCAAAGCCCGTTCGAAATACTGTCCCTTGGAACGGCTTCTCTAAAGCACTTGATTATTATCCTCCCTGAGATCATCTCATGTTTTTCCTTCCCTCTTCTGTTGGGTTACTCCAATCTGGCGCAGTAATGGATATTTCACTGCTCCCGCATCTGCTGCTACCCGCTGGAGCCTGCAACCCCTTATCCCAGATTTTTATCCGGCCTGTATGACCATCTGTCTTTCTATTGGGAGTAAACAAACTTCCCATTTATTGACATCATGTCTTCCCATGTAATGTGTTTTTTGGCCCTAGAACTGAATCTGTTTGTTCAGCCAGTCCCAAAGGGTCTTCCAGTAAAACTTTCATCTACTTTTAAAGATCCCTGACCTCCATGCTGATGATAGGCAATTACAAATCCCATTCCCCTGCATTCCCCCTAACGGACCTCTCCTTAGTGTTCCATTTGGACAGATCGTTCTGACATTTGTTTGGCTGCCCTGGTTTGGAGACCTCATCACCCGACCACTGCCTTAGGTCACCACCCGTCTGTACTCATCCTCCCTTTTTATTCCTCTTCCTTATCTGACTGACACTCCTCTCAACCTCAATGTGTGAATCACGGTTTCTTTCATCCTGTTTTTTTCTCTCTCTTTCCGTTATTCTCTGCTATCTGTCTCCTTCTAAGACAGGAGCGGACAGGTTTAACTGCCGGCCCGCTCTGAATTATGGGTTCGCCTGAGCAGATGCCCACCAAGGAGCAGATGGGGGTATGGGCTGGGGGCTGGGATTTCATATGGCGGGGCAGATGTCGTAGGTGTGTCATCGTCAATGGTGCCCAGTCCAGATTTCAACCTGCTCAACCCCACCCCCCCCCCCCCCCCCCCCCCCCCCCCCCCCCCCCCCCCCCCCCCCCCCCCCCCCCCCCCCCCCCCCCCCCCCCCCCCCCCCCCCCCCCCCCCCCCCCCCCCCCCCCCCGCCCCACCCCCCCCCCCCCCCCCCCCCCCCCCCCCCCCCCCCCCCCCCCACCCCCCCCCCCCCCCCCCCCCCCCCACCCCCCCCCCCCCCCCCCCCCCCCCCCCCCCCCCCCCCCCCCCCCCCCCCCCCCCCCCCCCCCCCCCCCCCCCCCACCCCCCCCCCCCCCCCCCCCCCCCTCTCTGTTTTTAACGGGAACATCCGCATTATAGGGTTTCAACACTGGCATAGTTCCTTTCAATTGAATTGGCGGTTCTTTTCCTCATTCACAAAAACATTCAAATCCTCACCAGTCTTCATTTGAGCCCAGCCTTGGCCACCACACCGCGCTCCCTCGGATAGGCTTCCTTTGGCCATTCAAAGTAACAAAACGTTTATCATTGTTTTTACCG
>JAVHYY010000741.1:0-61974 GCA_035221665.1 Okamejei kenojei
CCTGCCTCTGTGAAAGCAAGCCCCGCGTTTTTTTATGTGTTTTTATACTCCCAGCTCCACCCTCCTCACCAACGGCCGCCCTGGGCCCCTGTGAAAGCAACCCCATTATGTGTTTATACCACAGCTCCAGGTACCTCTCTCCACCGTCTCGCACCCACGCTCCCTGGGCCTCTGTGAAAGCAATCCCCGCCGATGTGTATTAATACTCACAGCTCCCAGTACTCTCACCCTCTCTCATCAACGGTTCCCTGGCCTCTGGTGAAAGCAAGCCCCGGCGATTGGTTAAAACTCCACAGCTCCAGGTAACTCCATCTCTCCTTCGCACGCCACGGACCCTGGGCACTCTGTGAAAGAAATACCCGCGATGTGTTTATATACTCACAAGCTCAGGTACTCCACCCTCTCTCACCTACGCTCCCTTGGGCCTCTGTGAAAGCAAGCCCGCGATGTTTTTATACTCACATCTCCAGGTACTCCACCACCTACCGTAACGGCTCCCTTGGCCCTCTGTGAAAAGCAACCCCCGCGATGTGTTTTATACTCACAGCTCCAGCTCCACCCTCTCCTCACCAACGGCTCCCCGGGCCTCTGAGAAAGCAAGCCCCGTGATGTGTTTTTTTTACTCACAACTCCGGGTACTCCCACCCTCTCTCACCAACGCTCCCTGGGCTCAGTTGTTGTGAAGAAAAAGTCTTCACAGCAAGTATTTGAATAGGTCCCTGGGGGGCCATCCCACTGCAGAACCCTCCAAAATTGCAAAATGTATGCTTTTCTGGCCTGACATGGCTGACTAATTCTCAAGAAGTTGCTCTGCTGCCCGATTTGCAATAGACTGACCCCACACCCACAGAAGCAAACAGTTCTTCTGCACCCCACAGTACACCGACATCTTTGGTGGCACGGCAAACAATACCTGGCTTTAGTCAATTCCTATTCATGATGATTCGCAATCGACTTGCTTCAGTACCCCAACCTCAGCCACGGTCCATTTCAAAAACTAACTGCCACTTCTCCTGTCCACGGAGCCCCACAAAAAGCTGCTCTCAGACAATTGAACTGAATTTCCAATCAGCTTCTTTTTCAGGGAAATTTTTCACAAAACGCTGGAATTTCACATCACCACCCACAGCAAGTCGCGAGTACCCGCAGTCCAACGCCTGTCGTTCACGCGGTAAGCAGTGCAAACAACTAATGGAACGCTCCAACGGGGTGGCTCCGAGACTATCTCGACTTAACCAACCTACAGAAACATCGTCCGTGACCCTCTCCTGGGATCTCGGCCGAATGACTCATGTCACAGCGACCCCGCTCCACCCTGCCTATGGGCCAAGCAACTAACTAGAACCATAAGTTCATGCACCATCATGGATCCAATCCCAGCACCAACGACGCCGCTCGACATAGAAATACTATAAGGATAAAGCTAGCTCTCTGCTTCAACCGCTCAACAAGGGGCAGTTGTCCTGCTACGGTCAACTCCAAGGTAACGACCACCTCTGAGCCATTCTTGGGGTCAATCGCAGAGCCATGGTTGTACCTCGTCAGTATTGACAATAGCGTCAATAAACGTTTGTTATGGTAATAGACAATAAATTAGACAATAGTGCAGGGAGTAGGCCATTCGGCCCTTCGAGCCAGCCACCGCCATTCAATATGATCATGGCTGATCATCCTCAATCATACCCCATTCCTGCCTTCTCCCCATATCCCCTAACTCCGGTTTATTTATTAATTTAAATTATCTTTAAGAGCCCTATCTAGCTCTCCCTTGAAAGTATCCAGAGAACCGGCCTCCACCACCCTTTGGGGCAGAGAATTCCACAGACTCACAGCTCTCTGTGAGAAAAAAAAAGTGTTTCCTCATCTTCGTTTCTAAATGTTTACCCCTTATTTTTTAAACTGTGGCCCCTGGTTCTGGACCCCCCGAACATCGGGATCATGTTTCCTGCTTCTTAACTAATCTTATATGTTTCAATAAGATCCCCCTCATCCTTCTAAAACTCCAGAGTGTACAAGCCCAGCCCAGCCGCTCCATTCTCTCAGCATATGACAGTCCCGCCATCCCGGGAATTAACGTTGTAAACCTATGCTGCACTCCTCAATAGCAAGAATGTCCTTCATCAAATTAGGGACCAAAACTGCACACAATACTCTAGGTGTGGTCTCACTAGGGCTCTGTACAACTGCAGAAGGACCTCTTTGCTCCTATACTCGACTCCTCTTGTTATAAAGGCCAACATGCCATTCGCTTTCTTCACTGCCTGCTGTGCCTGCATGCTTACTTTCATAGATTGATGAAACAAGGACCCAGATACCACTTTTCCCAACTTGACACCATTTAGATAGTTATCTGCCTTCCTGTTTTTGATACCTAGGTGGATAACCTCACATTTTTCCACATTACACTTCATCTGCCATGCATCTGTCCACTCCCCTAACCTGTCCAAATCACCTGCATTCTCATAGCCTCCTCCACACTGTTCACACTGCCATCCAGCTTTGTGTCTTCTGCAAATTTGCTAATGTTACTTTGAACAGAGGATTCCTAACGTATACATGGAGAAGGCCTAAGCTTGGAAAGATATCAAGCCAGAAGATGTGGAGGCATTGATTTTGCAAAATTTCTTAGAGGTTGGTGTAGCTCGATGCAAAATCTCAACCACATGGGGGAGATGAATCTTGTTATTAATACTAGAGCCATCAATCTAAAACTCTGCCCAGACAACTGAGAGAAAAGTGGAGAGATAAAGCAGGCCGAATAATGGAATCCGGAGCAAATAGAACAGAGGTGAAGCCAGCTACTCGTGATGCTGTCACCTCACCTCAAGTAACTGTCTCAAATTGGGGCCGGGGTGGTAGAAGCCTGTAATCTTCTCTATCTTACCAGTACAGGTAAGGAAAAGCAAGACAAATACAGTGTTGCAAATATATGCATTTTTAGATCACGGAAGTTCGGGTACCTTCTGCATAGAAGGCTTGATGAGAATGCTGGACATCACAGGATAGGAGATTAAGATTCGATTGCATACCATGAATGAAGAGAAGGAGTCCGTTAATCATTACATTACAAGTATGGAAATATCTAGTCTGGATGAAGATAATTTTATACCAATATCTGTTTACACATGAAACTATGCCTATTGGTCATCAAAATATACCCAGACATGAGGACTTGAGACAATGGCCTTACTTGAAGGATGTCAAAATATCTAAAATAGATTCCGATATTGACTTACTTATCGGAACGAATGCCTTGAAGGCATTGAAACCAATACAGATTGTTAGGAGCAAAGGTGATGGACCGTTTGCTGTGAAAACCCTACTTGGATGGGTTATCTATGACTCCTTGAGAAGGAACAACGAAAGCGGGTACCAGAAGAACTGCCCTGCCGCTGCTGTTAATCAAATATCTACTGGTAAATTAGAAAAGCTATTGATCAAGCAATACAATCATGACTTCAATGAAAGAACTAGTAAGGAATCTGAAGAAATGTCCAGCGAAGAGTTAAAGTTCTTCGATATTCGATGAACTACTCAGTAAAGATGAAAGTCGGACACTATTGTTTGGACTTTTCTTTCAAACAAGAAAGTGTTAATCTGCCGAATAATCGTCATATGGCAGAGTAACGCATCCAAAATTTGAAACGTAAGTTTGGCAAGAATATGAAATTTAATGAGGAATATACTTCTTTCCTAAAGGATATGATTGACAAAGATTATGCCAAACTGGTACCAACAAACCAACTGAATCTAAGTGATGGAGAGCTATGATACATTCCGCACCATGGGTGTATCACTCGAAAAAAGGGACTGAGGATGGTCTTTGACTGGGCTGCAGTCTTCAAAAAAATGTCACTTAACTGTCATCTACTGCAAGGTCCAGATCATACCAACTCACTCATTGGAGTTCTCATTAAATTCAGATAAGAACCAATTGCTTTGATGGCTGATATCAGAGCGACGTTTCATCGTCAAAGTATCAGACAAACACATTGACTACCTGCGATTCTTATGGTTGAAGATCTTGTTGAATACCAAATGAAGGCACATCTCTTTGGAGCAGTGTCATCACCAAGTTGTGTGAACTTTGCATCAAGAAGACCGCAGAGGACAACAAAGTTCATTTTACAGTGGAATGATGACCACTTTGAAGAATAATTTCTATGTGGTTGATTGTTTAAAATCCATGTCTACTGAGCAGGAAGCAATTCAAATGATAAAACATCTGACTTCCCTCTACAATAGGAGAGGATTCATGCTTTCCATGTGGATCAGCATCAGTCGCGTTGTATTGGAAGCATTCTACCAGATGATAGAGCCAAAAGACTAGAGAGTTTAGATTTGGACTAAGACAATTTGGCAATGGAAAGAGCATTGGGAGCTACTGATGTTTCATTAATGGAAATATTTTAACACAAAAGAAAATCCTGCGGATGAAGCTTCCAGAGGACTAACAGCAGACTGCTTCTTAAGCAATAAGAGATGGATCAACGGACCAGAGTTTCTCTGTAAGCCAGACCGAGAAATGGCCAAAACATGAGCTGGGATTTGAAACCTCTGCTAATGATCCAGAAATTAAACAAAACACAGTGAAAGTTATTGCTAAAAATCCTATTATTCTCTCGAATGATTTTCACACTTCAACATCATTGTAACAACATATCCATGAGTTGATTGGACATGGAGGAAAAAGTTTCATGCTCTCAAACTTTGGGCTTTGGACAATATACGGTATTATAGAAACATAGAAAATAGGTGCAGGAGTAGGCCATTCGGCACTTTGAGCCTGCACCGCCATTCAATATGATCATGGCTGATCATCCAACTCAGTATCCTGTACCTGCCTTCTCTTCATACCCCCTGATCCCTTTAGCCACAAGAGCCACATCTAACTCCCTCTTAAATATAACAATTATGCCTGATGTTATGGGTTTGGTGTGCACGGTATGACTTCAAACTAACAGCAATGTTTTAATATGACCAATAACCAAGTTATGCTTACTTCTAGAAGGTGAAGGTGAAGATGGAAGAATCGCTGAAGAAGTCTGAATGCGGATATATAATGGACCTGCCAATGGAGTGGAGACAATGGAGGGACGAGTTTGAGCTCTTTGTTGATTTGAGCATGGCAGGGAAGGATGATAAGATAAAGAGGAAAATGCTCATGTACCTAGTTAGACCGCTCTACCAAACGATAAAACTGCTAGGGACACGGACAAGAAGTGACGCTAGTGCAGGCTCTCGATGCTTTTGAACAGCATTGTTAACCCGTGAGGAACGAGACCATCAACAGGTATTGATTCTTTACAAGGAGCCAGGAAGAGGGGAGACATTCGTTGTATACAGAACTGTAGCTCTTGGCAGCTCATTGCAATTTCAGAGAGTTGAAGGATTCACTGATAAGTGATAGAATAATATGAGGCATAAGAGATGACATGCTGCGGGAGAGACTTCTCTGAGAAACCTCACTTGACTTAGAAAAGTGTGTGAAGGCATGCCAGGCTTTCCAAGGCCAGAGTTGATGTCCTGTTACGTGACCAATGACAAGATGTCTGTGCAGTGAGACAATAGGGGACAAGATACCAGCCAACCATAGAGTGGAAATACTGCGGATACAAACATGAGAGGAAGAAGGTGAAATGTCCAGCATCTGGCCAGGAGTGTTTCAATTGCAAAATCATTTTGCATCACAATCCATGGAAAAGCAGGTCATCAAAGAACTAGAAGAAAGAAAACGAAGGCAACAAATCTGTGCATGCAGTGGGGGAAGTGGAGAGCTCCAGTGATAAGTATGATGACATTCAAGAGTATGTTGAAATTCACACATAGGCTGTGGGCCGAGCTTCAAAAACGTGTCCAGAATTTAACTTTTGTGACCGATGTCTCGGAACTACATGAAACTTTGCACAGATTTAGATAAAATATAATTGAGAAGGAAGTCATAACTCGTCAGTGCCAAAAGTTGCACATTAATTAATTTAACTAATTAGAAAATTAGATCGTAAAAGTAGGCACCATTTAGTGTCTTATGCCCATATTACACCATGAGAAGTCTAATTCTGTGCTGTGGTCTATTTAAACCATATTGTATTGTATTGTATATCTTTATTATCATTTTTCTGAGTATTTGCATACCCAGAGGAAATCGAAAAAGCGTTTCTCAACCAATGTCCATTCAGTAATAGAGATAGAGAATAAAAGTACATATGTCACGAGTTCCGATCGGCAGTGGGACGACAATGGCTCTGCTTCAGTGTGTCCAGGTTGGTGTTTGGTGCATGATACTTTGGCAGGGGCAATGTCCATTTATCAGTCTAATTGCCTGCGGGAGGAAGCTGAGGAGCATCCTGCTGGTTTTGCAGCTGATGCTCCTGTACCTCTTCCCAGATGGCAGGATGGAGAATATGTGATGCGATGGGTGGTATGGGTCTTTGATGATGGAGATGGCTCTGCTAATACATCTCTTCCTGTATATGTCTAGCAATAAAGGGAGTGGAGCACCAATAATCCTGCTGGCGGTCTTCACAATCATGTCCAGTTGGTGCCGTTCGTACGCCTTGCAGCTCCCGAACCAGGAGGTGATGCCGTAGGTTAATGTGCTCTCGATTGTGCCCCTATAAAAAGTTTGTAGGTGTGCAGTGGGGAGACCTGCTTTCCGTAGTCTTCGGAGAGGGTGTAGTCGCTGCTGGGCTCTCTTGACCAGTGCTGTGGTGTTGGTCGTGGACGTCTGGTCATCTGACAGGTGGAGTCCTAGGAACTTCACACTGCTGACCCTTTCCACATCAGCTCCATCAATGTGCAGAGGTGTATGGCGTTGTTTTCCTGCCCTCCTGAAGTCAACCACCATCTCCTTCGTTTTTCCCACTTGAGAATGAGGTTGTGGGATTTGCACCATCCTGTGAGCAGCTCCACCTCCATTCTGTACGCTGACTCATCATCGTCACTGATGAGACCCACCACTGTTGTGTCATTAGCGAACTTGTTGATGAAGTTGTTGTTGAGTCTAGCAGTACAGTCATGTGTAAGCAGACTAAACAGCAGGGGGCTTAGGATACAGCCTTGGGGTGTGCCAGTGCTCACGGCTATGGTTTTTGATGTCCTACTGCCCACCCTGACTGTCTGCTGCCGTTGTGATGGAAAGTTCGGAACCCAGTTACATGTGCCAGCATCAACCCCCAATAACTCCAACCTCCACCAGCTGCTGCGGAATGATTGTGTTAAAAGCAGAGCTGAAGTCTATGAAGAGGATCCTGGCATAAGTATTTTTCCGATCAAGGTGTGGCAGTACGAGGTTCAGTGTTGTTGAGACTGCATCCTCTGTGGATCGGTTGGCTCTGTAGGCGAACTGTAGTGGGTCTAGGTCGGCAGGTAGGCTATTTTTGATATGCTGCAAAACCAGTCGCTCAAAACACTTCATTACTATGGGTGTTAGAGCCACTGGTAGAAAGTCATTATGGCAGGCTGGGTTTGGTTTCTTCGGGACAGGAATGATGGTGGCACTCTTAAGACAGTTGGGCACTACTGCCTGGCTGAGCGAGGTGTTAAAAATATCTGCGAAGACATCTTTCAGTTGCTCGGCGCAATCTCTTAGCACGCACCCAGGAATGTTGTCCGGCCCTGTGGCTTTGCGTGGGTTGATGCTGGCAAAGGCCTTTTTTACTCCGGCTGCAGACAGTCTGAGCGACTGGTCACTGGGAGATGGCAGTAGTGCACGTGTCTGGGTGCTGTTTTTAACCTCAAACCGTGCGTAGAACTCGTTCAGTTCATCTGGTAGAGAGGGGTCGTTTTGGCATATCCGCAGTGGGGGGGGGCTTGTAGTCAGTGATGGTATGAAATCCCTGCCACAAGCGACATGTGTCTTTGTCATTTGTGAAGTGACTATTAAGTTTTTGTCCATATAGCCTCTTCGCTTCCCTGATCCCCCTGGATAGGTTACTCCTTGCCAGTTTGTATGCTGCGTTGTCTCCAGATTTGAATGCAGCATTCCGGATTCTCAGTAGCGAACACACTTCCCCAGTTAGCCAGGATTTCTGATTGGCAGGCCTCCTGACGGTTTTTACCACCGTTCCATCCGCGATGCATTTATTGATGTATCCGATGACGGAATCTGTGTATTCTTGGAGGTTGATGCCACTGTCATCTGTTGCTGCCTCTCTGAAGATGGCCCACTGCGTGGTATACACACACACACACATACATATATATATATATACACACATACATATACATATATGTATACGACATGAATATGACTTTAATCATACATAATATGTATAATTATCTATACTATTACTAAAACTCTCATTTTGCCTTTTTAAAATTTGAGCTGTACCGTTTATTGCTAGGATATTTGTGCCACCTTACTCATTGGTCTCCTCTCCTCCATGTGCACCAAGTTTTGTTCCAATTGGTAGAAGATTACAAAAGTTATGAAGGTTTAACAAATCGTTATATCAGCAGATTCGTCTTCTCGCCTGTCTGTCACCACTCTCGCCACCCACGGGCGGCCCGGCCAGACCGACCACTCTCACAACCCACCGGCCGCCCGCCCCAACGTTCACCACCCACCAGCAGCCCGACAGCCCGACCGATCCTCCACATCATCCATCGGCCTACCGACAAGCCCGACCGACAGACTGACCGATTGATCGACCAACTGACTGACTGACTGAATAACTGACTGACTCACTGATTGACCCTAACTTTATGAGGCTAAATCAATTGAAAAACAAAATGATCAGCAAGGTTAGCATAACCTTTATTCCTTGGAAACCTCGTTATTGTTTTGATGTAATGAGGAGGCAGCCATGATCCCAGGGTCATCCCTGCCTAGCGACCATAAAACAAAGCGCGGGATTGGTCAATTTGCGTCTGACATCAATGTCAAATGTGCATTGATTGGACAATTACTACTCGGAGCTTTTTCTCATGTTTTTGAAAAAAATGTGCAGGTTTTGGTCTTGACGAGTTTCAGGTATGATTTATATAATATTTTTACACAATATGTTAAAAATTCAGGTAGTTACGTGAGTTGGGTCAGGAACTTGAACGAAAAAGCTCCTCGGCCCACAGCCTAATAATAGAACTGCAACTAGAATGGAATGGAACTGTAACTAGATTCTGGAGTAGTTCCTGAGGATTGGAGGGTAGCTAATGTAACCCCACTTTTTAAAAAGGGAGGGAGAGAGAAAATGGGGAATTACAGACCAGTTAGTCTAACATCGGTAGTGGGGAAAATGCTAGAGTCCATTATTAAAGATGGGATAGCAGCACATTTGGAAAGTGGTGAAATCATTGGACAAAGTCAGCATGGATTTATGAAAGGTAAATCATGTCTGACGAATCTTATAGAATTTTTCGAGGATGTAATGAGTAGAGTGGATAAGGGAGAACCTGTGGATGTGTTATATCTGGACTTTCAGAAGGCTTTCAACAAGGTCCCACATACGAGATTAGCATTCAAACTTAAAGCACACGGTATTGGGGGTTCAGTGTTGACATGGATAGAGAACTGGCTGGCAGACAGGAAGCAAAGAGTAGGAGTAAACGGGTCATTTTCAGAATGGCAGGCAGTGACTAGTGGGGTACCACAAGGCTCAGTGCTGGGACCCCAACTATTTACAATATATATTAATGATCTGGATGAGGGAATTGAATGCAACATCTCCAAGTTTGTAGATGACACGAAGCTGGGGGTCAGTGTTAGCTGTGAGGAGGATGCTAGGAGGCTGCAAGGTGACTTGGATAGGTTGGGTGAGTGGGCAAATGCATGGCACATGCAGTATAATGTGGATAAATGTGAGGTTATCTACTTTGGCGGCAAAAACAGGAGGGTAGGCTATTATCTGAACGGTGGCCGATTAGGAAAAGGGGAGATGCAACGAGACCTGGGTGTCATGGTACACCAGTCATTGAAAATAGGCATGCAGGTGCAGCAGGCTGTGAAGAAAGCGAATGGTATGTTGGCATTCATAGCAAAAGGATTTGAGTACAAGAGCAGGGAGGTTCTACTGCCATTGTACAGGGTCTTGGTGAGGCCACATCTGGAGTATTCCGTACTGTTTTGGTTTCCTAATCTGAGGAAAGACATTCTTGCCATAGAGAGAGTACAGAGAAGGTTCACCAGATTCCTGGGAAGGCAGGACTTCCATATGAAAAAAGACTGGATAGACTCGGCTTGTACTCACTGGAATTTAGGAGATTGAGGGGGGATCTTGTAGAGACGTACACAATTCTTAAGGGGTTGGACAGGCTAGATGCAGGAAGATTGTTCCCGATGTTGGGGAACTCCAGAACAAGGGGTCACAGTTTAAGGATGAGGGGGAAGTCTTTTAGGACCGAGATGAGAAGATCATTTTTCACACAGAGAGTGGTGAGTCTGTGGAATTCTCTGCCACAGAAAGTAGTTGAGG
Organism: Okamejei kenojei; assembly: GCA_035221665.1. NCBI lineage: Eukaryota > Metazoa > Chordata > Chondrichthyes > Rajiformes > Rajidae > Okamejei > Okamejei kenojei. The sequence goes on from JAVHYY010000741.1 coordinate 10,413, forward strand.
CCAGTTCATTGGCTATATTTAAGAGGGAGTTAGATGTGGCCCTTGTGGCTAAAGCGGATCAGGGGTTATGGAGAGAAGGCAGGTACAGGATACTGAGTTGGATGATCAGCCATGATCATATTGAATGGCGGAGCAGGCTCGAAGGGCCGAATGGCCTACTCCGCTCCTATTTTCTATGATTTTCTATGATTCTAGAAGCATTAAAAGCAGAGTGTTCACAGTGTTGAGGAGACTCAATTCCCAAAGAAAATCTTCGCGACTATGATGCTGGAAGAGAAGGAAGTAAAATTCCAGGTAGACAGTGGAGCCACATGTAACATCATTCCCAAGTTGCATGCAAAGGATGTGGATGAAACCAAGCAAGTATTGTCGATGTACAACAATATGACAGTGGTGCCTCTTGGAATAATGCAAGGTGAAACTAGTAAACCTAAAGTATGGAAGGAGATACAAAGTAGAATTTGTAGTCCTGGAGGAAGTCTGCATTCCAATCCTGGGAAGCAGCGCAGCCCAGCAGATGGGACTCATATCAGTCTGTACAGAGAACCTAATGGCATTGAATGGCAGTGAAATCTCTCTGAGCAAGGAAAGAATGATGGCTGAGTATACTGATGTGTTTGAAGGGACAGGTAAATTTGAGGGCAAGTACCGTCTGCAGGTAGATGACAGCGTAACGCCGGTGATCCATCCTCCACGAAGAGTCCTTATAGCCTGACGGAATAAGCTGAAAACAGGAGTTAGACAGACTAACAGAAGCTGAAATAATTGCCCCAGTAGAGACCCACACTCCATGGGTATCCAGCCTTGTGTTTGTAGAAAGGCCCAATGGAAAGTTGAGAGTGTGTTTAGACCCGAGGGATCTGAACAAGGGGCTGAAAAGAAGTAATTGCCAATGACGACGATTGAAGATGTCCTCACAGACCTGAATGATGCCAAGGTCTTTAGCACGTTTGATGTCAAGAGTGGGTTTTGGCATGTGGAACTGGATGACGAGAGTTCTCAGCTTACAACATTTAACACACCGATAGGCAGATATAGATGAAAGAAGAAGCTCCATTTAAGAAACATGGGCTCCCGACTGACACTGACCAGTTTTGGATCAGTGTACTTCAGCATCAGGCATTTAAAGAGCTCGCCACCTTTGCCCGTACTTGCCTAATAACCCCTGTCAGCAATGCTGTCATTGAGAGGTTATTTCGCTTGGATCCTCTGTTAAAACGAAGGCAAGAAACAGAATGCAGCTGAATCTTCTTGATGCTGTTGGGAAAGTCTATTGCTTTCAAGCCAATGTTGCAAAGACCTCACTCCAGAAATGCTGAAACACTTCACATCGGACAACATTTATGCCATATATTCCACTCATTTCGGTGGGGAGGATAGTAATGATCTGATTCTGGACCTTTCATGAGATGTGTGTAAGAAAAATATATGAAAGATTGTTTGTTTAAGAAGGAACTGCAGATGCTGGAATAGCAAAGGTAGGCAAAAATGCTGGAAAAACTCAGCGGGGTGAGGCAGCATCGATGGAGCAAAGGAAACTGGTGACATTTCGGGTTGAGACCCTTCTTCAGGCTGATGTGAGGGTGGAGTGGGGGGGGGGGGGTGGGAAGAAGAAAGGAAGATGACGCGGAGAGGTTCGGCGGTCCCGTTGAGGCGGCGAGGTTTGGCAGTCCCAGTGAGGCGGCGAGGCCCGGTGAGGCGGTGAGGTTCGGCGGTCCCGGTGAGGCAGGATTATTTGGCCTTTTTTGTAATTTTTCTAGTATTGTTTGGTTTTTTATGTTTTTTTCCCAGTGTTTGGCTTTAATTTACAATTTCAATCTGACAACTCTGGTGAGTGAGAGTGAGTGAAGAGTGTGAGAGAGTGAGTGAGTGGAGAGTGAGTGAGAGTGAGATTGAGAGTGAGTGGATGAGTGAGAGTGAGAGAGAGTGAGTGATATTGAATTGAGAGTGAGAGTGAGTGAGAGTGAGAGAGTGAGTGATATTGAATGGGGGGTGAGAGTGAGTGAAGAGTGAGTGAGTGAGAGTGAGTGAGACAGTTGGTAAGATAGTGGGTGAGAGAGTGGGTGAGTGAGTGTGTGTTCGAATTGTGCAGAACATACAAACATTATCGCAGAATAAAAGGACAGAAAAGCTATAAAAGTCACCTTCCATATTGTTGGGACTGCTCAGCATGCACTTTTAAGCGACCACATTTAGTCAAATGAGTTAGCCGATACGTTCTTTCTCTTCAGGATAAAGTCAACGTTGGCAGACGGGCCCACAGCGTAGTATATATTGCCGTCGTCTGATATGACCACTGCTGGGGACAGAAGAGAAAACAAACAATAAGTACATTTCCATAACGTAGAATGGGCGACCATTTCGCTGAACACTAGGCCTACGAGGCCTACGTGATTGCCCGTCTGACAGACATTTCAATGGTCCTTTGTTGTCACGTGTACCGAGGTACAGTGAAATTTGGTTTATTATATAGTCACACCAAAAAAGCAACAAGATACAAAACTACTTAAAGATTAAACATAAACAGCCACCACAGAATCCCCAGGCCACACAGCATAAGCGGAGATCCACAGCCATGAGTTTAATGTTCGGTCCACACACACACACGCTCCTTCACCGTGATGTGACCAGAGTTGTACCGATCACTATCACTCTCTCTCTGCAGAACCTGTCCGCCCGAACAGTCAGAAAGCTGCCCACACTCTCACCAGACCACGGGTTGTTCTCACGGCGCCATGACCCCATAAACACGGCGATCACTGCACACACGGCACTCCCTCCGAGTCCTCACCAGTGCAGGCAGTACGACCATCTTGTTTGTTTCAGCGACCTCACATTCCCCACTGTGATGGAAGGCAAATAACTTATACCTTCATCCCTTCTTTTAACACCCCTTCAGAATTAAAGGATGTTCTTTTAGGAAGGAGATGAGACATTTCTTTAGTCAGAGGATAGTGACTCTGTGGAATTCTTTGCCACTGAAGGCTGTTGAGGCCAAGTCAATGAACAAGGCAGATTCTTGATTAGTCCAAGTGTCAGGGGTTATGGGGAGAAGGCAGGGAATGGGGTTAGGAGGGAGAGATAGATCAACCTTGATTGAATGGCGCAGTATGACTTGATGGGCCGAATGGTCTAATCCTACTCCTAATCCTTATTACCCACACTGAGCTTTCTGTCCTGGGTCTCCTCCACTGCCAGAGTGAGGCCAACCACAAGCTGGAGGAACAGCACCTCACATTTTGCTTGGGCAACTTGTACATAGCTTCATGTTAATTACAGTTTAGTTTATTGCCACGTGCACCGAGGCACAGCAAAAAGCTTTTTGTAGCGTGCTAACCAGACAGCAGAAAGACAATACATGATGTTCCATTTACAGTGTATAGATACATGATAAGAGAATAATGTTCGTGCAAGGTAAAGCCAGCAAAGTCCGATCAAGGATAAACCGAGGTTCACCAATCAGGTAGGTAGTTCAGGACTGCTCTATGAACATTGAATTGTCTAATTTTAATTACATCTTACACCCACTCCCCCCCTCCAACCTTGCCCCCCTTCCTCATAGGAGCAGAATTAGGCCATTCGGTCCATCGGGTTTACTCCGCCCTTCAATAATCGCTAATCTATCTTTCCATCTCAACCCCATTCTCCTGCCTTCTCCTCATAACCCCTGACACCTGCACTAATCAAGAATCTGGCAATCTCAGTTTTTAAAATATCCACTGACTTGGCCTTTTCAGCCGTCTGTGGCAATGAATTCCACAGATTCACCACCCTCTGGCTAAAGATAGTCGAAGATGGAGTTAAAGGGAAATTGAGTAAAGGGATGGTTAATGACCCCAGAATTAACAGGAAAGGAAGCTCACAAAGGGATAGGAGAGTATGGCCAAGTGTAATAGGGATCGATGTGAAAGGTGAGATGCGTAAGGAATTTAAAGTATTGTATATGAATGCGCAAAGTATAAGAAGTAAAGTAGATGAGCTTTAGGCTCAGTTAGAGGTTGGTAGATATGACATTGTGGGGATTACTGAGACGTGGCTGCAGGAGGATCGGGCCTGGGAACTTAATATTCAGGGTTATACATCCTATAGAAAGGACAGGCAGGTGGGCAGAGGATGGGGGTAGCTCTGCTGGTGAAGGATGGAATTCAGTTCCTTGCGAGGGAAGACCTAGGGACTGACGAGGTAGAGTCACTGTGGATTGAGTTGAGGAATTGTAAAGGCAAGAAGACACTAATTGGTGTTATTTACAGACCCCCAAATAGTAGCCCGGATGTAGGGTGCAAGTTGCAGCAGGAGTTAAAACTGACATGTAACAAAGGTAATGCCACTGTGGTGATGGTTGTTTTCAATAAGCAGGAAGACTGGGAAAATCAGGTTGGTTCAGGACCCCAAGAAAGAGAGTTTGTAGAATGCCGCCGAGATGGATTCTTAGAGCAGCTTGTAATGGAGCAGACCAGAGAAAAGGCAATTCTGGATTTAGTGTTGTCCAATGATCCATACATGATAAAGAGAACTTGAGGTAAAGGAACCGCTTGGAGGCAGTGATCATAATATGATTAGTTTTAATCTGCAATTTGAGAAGGAGAACGTTAAATCGGAAGTGGCAGTGATGCAGTTGAACAAAGGGGACTATGAAGGCATGAGAGGGGAGTTGGCCAAAGTAGACTGGAAAGGGATCCTGGCAGGAATGACGGTGGAAAGCAATGGCAGGAATTTCCGGGCATAATCCGGAAGACGCAGGATCATTTCATTCCAAAAAGGAAGAAAGATTCTAAGGGGAGTAGGAGGCAACCGTGGCTGACAAGGGAAGTTAGGGATAGAATAAAACTAAAAGAAAAGATGTATAACACAGCAAAGAGTAGCCGGAAGCCGGAGGATTGGGAAACTTTCATAGGACAACAGAAGGAAACAAAATGGCAATACGGGCTGAAAAGATGAAGTACGAGGGGAAGCTGGCCAGGAATATAAAGGACAGTAAAACCTTCTTTAGATATGTTAAGGGGAAAAGAGTAGCAAAGTCAAATGTGGGTCCCTTGAAGGCAGACCCGGGTGAAATAATTATGGGCAACAAGGAAATGGCAGAAGAGTTGAATAGGTACTTCGGATCTGTCTTCACTAAGGAGAACATAAACAACCTCCCATATGTACTGGAGGACAGAGGATCTAAGGGGGTAGAGGAACTGAAAGAAATTTTCATTAGGCGAGAAATAGTATTGGGTAGGCTAATGGGACTGAAGGATGATAAATTCCCTGGGCCTGATGGGTCTGTATCCCAGGGTCCTCAGCGGGGTGGATCTAGAAATAGTGGACGCATTGATGATCATTTTCCAATGTTCAATAGATTCAGGATCAGTTTCCTGTCGATTGGAGGATAGCTAATTTTATCCCACTTTTCAAGAAAGGAGCGAGAGAGAAAACGGGGAATTGCAGACCAGTTAGCCTGACGTTCGGTGGTGGGAAAGATGTTGGAGCAATTATTAAAGAGGTAATAATGGAGCATTTGGATAGCAGTAAAAGGATTAGTCCAAGTCAATGTGATTTATGAAAGGGAAATCATGCTTGACTAATCTTCTGGAATTTTTTGAGGAATTTTTTGAGGATGTGACAAGTAAAATGGATGAAGGGGTGCCAGTGGATGTAGTGTATCTAGACTTTCAGAAAGCCTTTGATAAGGTCCCGCACCAGAGACTGGTGACTAAAATTAGAGCACATGGTATTGGGGGTAGGGTGTTGACATGGATAGAAAATTGGTTGGCAGACCGGAAGCAAAGAGTAGGAGTGAACGGGTCCTTTTCAGAATGGCAGGCAGTGGTGAGTGGAATGCCGCAAGGCTCGGTGTTGGGGCCGCAATTGTTTACTATATGTATAAATGATTTGGAAGAGGGTATTAGGAGCAACACTAGCAAGTTTGCGGATGACACAAAGCTGGGTGGCAGTGTGAACTGTGAAGAGGATGTTAGGAGGTTGCAGAGGGACCTGGACAGGTTGAGTGAGCGGGCAGATGCGTGGCAGATGCAGTATAATATAGATAAATGTGAGGTTATTCACTTTGGTGGCAAAAACAAGGGGGCAGATTATTATCTCAATGGGGTTAGGTTAGGTAAGGGGGAGGTACAGCAAGACCTGGGTGTCCTTGTACACCAGTCACTGAAAGTTGGCATGCAGATACAGCAGGCAGTGAAGAAAGCTAATGGAATGTTGGCCTTCATAACAAGAGGATTTCAGTACAGGAGTAAAGAGATTCTTCTGCAGGTGTATAAGGCTCTGGTGAGACCACATCTGGAGTATTGTGTACAGTTTTGGTCTCCTAATTTGGGGAATGATATCCTTGTGATTGAGGCAGTGCAGCGTAGGTTCACGAGATTGATCCCTGGGATGGCGGGACTGTCATATGAGGAAAGATTGAAAAGACTAGGCTTGTATTCACTGGAGTTTAGAAGGATGAGGGGGGGATCTTATAGAAACATATAAAATTATAAAAGGACTGGACAAGCTAGATGCAGGAAAAATGTTCCCAATGTTGGGCGAGTCCAGAACCAGGGGCCACAGTCTTAGAATAAATGGGAGGTCATTTAAGACTGAGCTGAGAAAAAACTTTTTTACCCAGAGAGTTGTGAATTTATGGAAATCCCTGCCACAGAGGGCAGTGGAGGCCAAATTACTGGATGGATTTAAGAGAGAGTTGGATAGAGCTCTCGGGGCTAGTGGAGTCAAGCGATATGGAAGAAGGCAGGCACGGGTTATTGATAGTGGACGATCAGCCATGATCTTATTGAATGGTGGTGCTAGCTCGATGGGTCGAATGGCCTCCTCCTGCACCTATTTTCTATGTTTCTATGTTAAAGAAAATTCTCCTCATCTCCTTTCTAAAGGTATGTACTGTAGAAGTTATAGAATTCTAAATGATTCAGAGTGGGGCTTAGTTGCAATACCGTCCCAAATCTTGCAGCACGCTACAAAATGGTTTACATCACTTGGATTTACACTCAATAATATTATAATGTCAATAATTGTTTAATTGGTCTCTGTAAATTGCCCCTAGTGAGTAGGGAGTGGATGACAAAGTGGGATAACATGGAACTAGTGTGGACAGGTTATCGATGGTCAGCGTGGACTCGATGGGATGAAAGGCCTGTTTCCGTGCTGTATCCTTAGCACAGCACAGAGGCTCAGCTGGCAGAGCCACTGCCTCACCCGGGTTCCTGACCACGGGTGTTGTATGTGTGGAGTTTGCACGTTCACACCGTGACCGCATGCGTTTCCTCAGAGTGCTCCGTATTCCTTCATATCTCATCTACAATTGTAGGTTAATGGGCCTCTGTAAAATTGGCCCCATGTGTGTATTGTGTGGGTGAGAAAGTGGCATAACATAGAAGTAGTGTGAAGGATGGTCGGCGTGGACTCAATGGGCCAGTGGCTTCTATGCTGCATCTCTAAAGAAAACTATCACAATGTTTAAAAACCTTTTGGACAGCTAGATGGATAGCATTGGTTTAGAGGGCCATGGGCCATGGGCCAAACGCAGGCAGGTGGGAATAGTGTCGATGTGGCATGTTGGTCAGCATGGGCGTGTTGGGCCGTTTTGTGTTGGGGTCCTTCTTCAGATTCAACCCTAACTGGATATGGTTTCCATATCCAGTATGAAAGGTTGCAACCTGAAATGTCGCCTGTCCATTCCCTCAACAGGTAATTTAGTTTCATTTTGTTCAGCTTTTTAGTAGTTACAAGCATGGAAACAGGCTCTTCGGCCCACCGAGTCCACGTGGACCCGCGATCACCTGTACACTGGCACTAACCTACACACCAGAGACAAATATTTTATGGAAGCCAATTAACCTACAAACCTGCATGTCTTTGCAGTGTGGGAGGAATCCGGAGCACCCGGAGAAAACTCATGTGGTCATGGGAGAGTGTACAAACTTCGTACAGACAGCAGCTGGAGTCAGGATGGAACTTGGGCCTCTAATGCTGTAAGGCAGCAACTCTTGCGCTGTGCCACCTTGATCTGCTGAGCTCCTCCAACACATTGAGTTTAGGAGGAAGACTGTACATCTTCCAGCATCAAGGAACCTATGTTTTATTCCTCACCTCTGTCTTTGGAGACGATCAGGATAAGCTGATGGTCCGCCCTATCGCCATCCAGGTTGTACTTAGCCATGGCTCTCTGGATGACAGACGGGGCCCTGTCTTGGTTGGTCACCTGGAGTGGAAGGGAAAAAGTATTTACTTCAGATGTTAGGTGAGAGGGAGCGGGTCAATGAGGACCTACTGAAAGGGATTTAACAAGTGTTAACTGTTACCAGAAAACAAACAAGGGTTAGAAAAATGCTCTGCATTGTCTGCTTTGATCTGTCATTTTCAAACCTTACCCTTCCATATCTCCACTCCCTCTCCCCTGACTCTCAGTTTGAAGAAAGGTCTCGACACGAAACGTCACCCATTCCTTCTCTCCACAGATGCTGCCTGACCCGCTGAGTTACTCCAGTATTTTGTGTGTATCTTAGAAAAATGCCACCCCATTATTTGACCAGTCATTCGCAATCACTCCTCAGGCCTGCGGTCAGTTAAGTTTAGAGATACAGAATGGAAACAGGCCCTTCGGACCATCGAGTTCACGCCATCCATTGAATACCCTTTCACACCAGCTCAACGTTATCCCACTTTCTGTTATCGGGCAACTGAACCATTCCACCAACAACTAGACAGCGGCCTTGAGCTACTCGCTTCCTCATTGGAGATGCTTGGACAATCTTCAATCGGATTTTAGTGAACTTTATCTTGCACTGAACGTTATTCACTTTATTCCCTTTATCATGTTTCTTAATCCTGTGGATTGTAATCTCGATTGTAATCATGTATTGTTTTTCTGTTGACTGTTTAGCATGCAACAAAAGCTTTTAACTGTGCACATGACACTAAGCTTCCTGCAAAGTAGAAGCAATTTACTCTGAAAACTTGGCAAAAAAGGGTATTCAATTAGCGAACCAAGACGACGTCCCTGGATTCCCTGCGGGGTTCTTGGCTTCAGTTTGTAACCAAATAATATACCAGTAATCTTTCAAAAGAGGCACAAGGCAGAAAATCAAGGAAATGTAGGGAGTCACGGTGGCGCAGCAGCAGAGTTGCTGCCGTACAGCACCAGAGACCTGGGTTCAACCCTGACTACGGATGCTGTCTGCTGCTGTGTTCATAAGGAATAGGAGTAGAATTAGGCCATTCAGTCATGGCTGATCATCTCTTTCTCCTAACCCCACTCTCCTGCCCTCTCCTGCCCTCTCCCCATAACCTCTGACAATCCTGGCTACGGGTACTGTCTGCGTGGAGTTTTACGTTTTCCCTGTGACCGCGTGGGTTTTCTCCCAGTGCCCTGGTTTCCTCCCACACTCCAAAGACGTGCATGTTTGCAGGTTGATTGGCTTCTGTAAATTGTACATTGTCCCTAGTGTGTAGGATAGTGCTAGTGTACGGGGTGATTTATGGTCGGCGTGGACTCGGTGGGCCAAAGGGCCTGTTTCCAATACTAAGTCTAAAGTAGTTACAACATCCACTGCAGTAGGCAAAGGTCTCGTTCATTTTAAATTATTGACATTTAGATTGATTTTTTTTCTGATGCTTTTAGACCCTGTTTGGCAAAGGATCATCTTTTGAACAAATAATCAACCCTAATTGATATCAGGATCTATATTCTCTCCTCCCATTGCAAACTACAGGGAGTCCAAGGTAATGAAAGAGAAGTCTCCCCAATGACATTTCAGGAGTCATATACCGAGCATCTTTCAAACCATTATACCCTTAGCACCATGCACCACAGAAACAGGCCTTTCAATCCAACTTGCCCAAACCGGCCAAGATGTCCATTTTCTATGCCAGTCCTTCCTGCCCACGTTTGGCCCATATCCCTTGAAACATTTTCTATCCATGTACCTGTTCAGTTGACTTCTAAGTATCATATAGTTCCTACCACAACTACCTCCTCTGGCAGCTCGCAGCCAAAACCCAACACCCTTCAGATTCCTGTTAAATCTTGCCCTTCTCACCTTAAACCTATGTCCTCTGGTCTTGATTCCTCTCCCGGGATAAAACACCCTCTGCATTCACTCTTTCTATTACGCTCATGATTTTATACACCTCTATATGATCATCTCTCAGCCTTCTGTACCACTACACCCACCACCCTCTGTGTGAAAAAGCTGCCCCTCAGGTCCCTATTAAATCTTTCCCCTCTCACATTGAGGTGGGTGTATGGAACCAGCTGCCAAAGGAGGAAGTTGAGGCAGGGACTATCGCCACGTTTAAGAAGCAATTGGACAGGTACATGGATACAACAAGTTTGGAGGGATATGGGCCAAATGCAGGCAGGTGGGACATGTGGCTGGTGTGGGCAAGATGGGCCAAAGGGCCACACTGCATCACTCTATGTCCTCTGGATCTTGGCCCTTATGAGAGAAACCAAAATCTCATTAAAGTTTGCGTCTGTTGTAGACTTTGAGCTAAACAGCACGGAAACAAGCTCCTTGGTTTCAACTTTTCACATTTCCAAATTTTTTATTCAGAAGTCACAAAGATATTGCAGCAATGATAGATCTGCTGCCATACAGTGCCGGAGACCCGGGTTCCATCCTGACTGTGGGTGCTGTCTGTAGGGAGTTTGTACGTTCTCCCCGTGACCGCAGGGGATTTTCTTTGGGTGCTCATACGTTCATAGAAGCAGAGTTAGGCCATTTGGCCCATCGAGCTTAATCCGCCACTCAATCATGGCCGATCTTTCTCTCCCTCCTAACCCCATTTTCCTGCCTTCTCCCCATAAGCCCTGACTAACACCAGTGCCCCAGTTTCCTCCCACACGTCAAAGATATATGGGATTGTGGGTTAATTGGCTTCAGTAAATTGTCCCTAGCATGCAGGAACTAGTGCATCCTATCTAATCGTTGGTCGGCGCGAAATCAGTGGGCCAGGGGCGTGTTTCCATGCTGTGTCTCTGCTATAAAGTAGTATCTGAGCCGTGGAAGAATGCCATGCACCTACCACAATGCTTTTGTAGACATTCCCATTGCCATATTTGAGGCTGATGCGGGTAATGCCATTTTCCTCATTCCGCTCGTTGTGCTCATGAAGTGATGTTGTGGAGCTACGGAAAGTCCCCGAGATGGTGCCGTTGTGGTCCTTGGGATTGCGGACACAGCACGGGAAGCATAAAATGGCGCGGATAAATGATGAGAGTCACGAAGAGGCCTTGTCCATTGAGTGGGTGGATGGTAACGATTCATTCGGCTGGAAAACAAAACAGTAAGGATGGGAATTTAGATATTTCCAATCCAACTTTCCAGTTCTATCATCAAGCCAGGCTGCTCCCATCCTCTATATAGGATGAGTGGTGATCTTGTCGACGTGTATAAAATCATGAGATTAGTTGCTGCCTCACAGACCCAGAGACCAGGGTTCGATCCTGACCTCAGGAGCTGTCCATGCGCAGTTTGCACATTCGTCCTGTGAACACGTGGGTTTCCTCCGGTTTCAAGAGACAAGAATGTTTTATTGTCATATCCCATTTCCTCTCACATCCCAAAGATGTGCAAGGTTATTGGTTATTTAGCTTCTGTAAATTATCCTTAGTGTGTAGCATAGAACTAATGAATGGGGTGATCACTGGTCGGCACAGACTCAGTGGGCCGAAGGGACTGTTTCTCTAAGGTAAACTAAACTAAATATTGGTGTGATGCACTTGCAACATGCAATGCTTCACTTGTAATGTATTGCTTCTGCATAACACAACGACTGGTTAAAAAGCAGCCAAGTGACTTTACAGATACAGTGCGGAAACAGGCTTTTCGGCCCACCGAGTCCACACCGACCAGCGATCCCCACACACTATCCTACACACCAGGGACAATTTACGACTTGCAGATGCCAAGTAACCTACAAACGTGCACGTCTTTGGAGTGTGAGAGGAAGCCGGAGCACCCGGGGAAAACCCACGTAGTTACAGGGAGAACGTAAACTCCGTACAGGCAGCAAACTTGGTCAGGATCGAACACGGGTCTCTGGCGCTGTAAGGCAGCAACTCTACCGCTGCGCCACAAAGTGCTGGAATAGGTCAGCTCACTCCATAGATCTCAGCTTCACTTTATCCCTCAGGATCTACACGCTCAATCAAAGCTCTTCCACTTACCTGACCTCCACTAAGGGTCACAAACCTGCCTTTCTCCAGACCAGGCCCCCAGCAACTGCAGAGTTACTCCAGCACTTTGTCTTTTTATGTAAACGAGCATCTGCAGTTCCTTGCGTCCACCCCTCATTAGCACGAATTGGACGGACGTGCGCTGCACAAAATGTTTTACGAGGAAAAGGTTCTAACTTTTTGTAAGCAAAATGTTTTACCAGAAAGCCGCCTGGATTCGAGGGCTTCAGCTACAGGTAGTGGTTGGATAAAACTGCATTGTTTTCTCTGCAATGTCGGAGGCTGAGAGGAGACCAGTTAGAAGTATATACAATTATGAGAGGCACAGTTAGGGTAAAAACTCAGAATCTTTTTACCCTAGGCTGGAAATGTCCAAGACTAGAGGGTATCGCTATAAGGTGAGAGGGGGAAAGTTTAATGGGGATGCGCGGGGCAGTGGTGGGGGCCTGGTATGTTTGACCTGTGGAGGTGGTGGAGGCAGATATGACAGGGGTGTTTAAGAAGCTTTTAGGTGGGCATGTGGAAGTAGAGGGGAGAGAGGGATATGGATCATGTACAGGCAGATGAGAGTTTAGCCTGGCGTCATGTTCTGCACAAACATTGTGGGCTGAAGGGCCCGTTCCTGTGCTGTACTGTTCTATGTTCTAACCATCCTATCACCAACCAGAGAGCAATCCCCACCTACAATCTACAGGGAAGTACTGGAGCACCTCTGGCCCCCATACGCCAGACATAGAGAGAGAAATGCTGGAAAAAACCTGCCAGTTATTTGTCATGGGCAAAGACGTTTACATGAATGAAGACGCCCATCCCAGTTAAATCAGAGATTTGATCACTTTATTGATATGAATAAAGTCGGCGTCTAGGGGAAGAATCCTCCACAGTCCCTTTAATGAGCGGAATTACCTTGACGCCACCATGTGTGCTCACACAGGTGACTGACAGGTATAGCTCAACAAGGTTTTCCAAGCCAGGGATCTATAACGCCTTGGCAGGTCCGATTCCATGATACAATTTATTGGTGTAAGTGATAAATAATGTAGCATGTAATTTCTCTCTATTAACACAATTAAATTTGGCATGATGATATATCTGTGATACCAAGAACAAACCACTGAACTGATACAATTAGTCAGAGGGTACCAGCATAATGGTGCCCACCCTGTATAGCCTATACTTTAAAAAATAATACACTATTCCTGCTACTGCCATTGGAGGCATAGGGGTGTTTACAGCCGCTAGTAATGTGAGGGGAACTCTGCCCCCCCCCCCCCCCCGGGTATTCTAGAACCTTACTGATGTATTGCAGTATTTGCCATGGACATACTTCCGGGGTTTGGAGTCAGTCACACACTGACCCCTCGCACTCCCCTCCACAGAGAGGAGATTTGTGAGCAGCCCTGTGCACAGGTGTGCCGTAGGCCCCCGTGCACCTGCGCTGATATGGCCCTGTTTCATGGACCATATCAGGATGGGTTAAATGTCCGAGGACGTACACTGCGTGTCGGAGGGAAACCCTCCTGGCCGGGCTCGTCCAGCCCAGGCCTCTCCGACTCCGTAAGGTTGCCCAACTTTGTGGGGCTGCCGATGTCGGAGTCGCTAACCGCACTGTCAACGACTTGGGCAGCGACCCCGATGGCCACCGGCTACCCGCACTTCCGCGATCGGTAGCCGGCATCCCCGCGGTCCGTAATTGGTTTTCCTGTGGTCCGTCCAGGTATCGCCGCGTATTACAATGTCCGGCAGGATACCTGGACCTGAAAAGTAAGTTTGAAAACTTAACACTTACCGCTGGAGGAGCGAGCCAGCCAGTCGTGCGCCATGCGTTAAACGTAATGACGCGCATGCGGGCAGACGGCCTTCTCCACGTAGTCACTCAAGTGACTCCGAAGTCAAATTATTATTCATTGGACAATAGACAATAGGTGCAGGAGTAGGCCATTCGGCCCCTCTAGCCAGCACCACTATTCACCGTGATCATGGCGATCATCCACAATCGATACCCCGTTCCTGCCTTCTCCCCATATCCCTTGAATCCGCTATCTTTAAGAGCTCTGTCCAGCTCTCTCTTGAAAGCACCCAGAGAACCGGCCTCCACCGCCATCTGAGGCAGAGAATTTCACAGACTATCAACTGTCTGTGTGAAAACGTTTTTCCTCATCTCCATTCTAAATGAATTACCCCTTATTCTTAAACTATCCCTCAGATTATCTTAAATCTGACGTTACCTTGCACTAAACGTTATTCCCTTAATCCTATATCTGTACACTGTGGATGGGTTGATTGTAATCCTGTATTGTCCTTCCGCTAACTGGTTAGCACACAACAAAAACGCTTTACACTGTACCTCTGTACACATGACAATAATAAACTGAACTATACTCTCAGCAGGTCAGGCAGCATCTCTGGAGGATGTGGATAGGTGTTGTCTTGGACATTTGCAGCCTGGAGGAGAAAGATTCTGACAGTCTGCCCAATTTGGACCACTCATAATTTTATATACATCTGCCAAGTCTCCTCTCATCTTCTGTTGTGGCACAGAAAACAATGCAAGTCTATCCGATCCTCTCCCTGTAGCAGAAGCCCTCTAATCCAGGCAGTATTCTGGGAAAACATTTTGTTTTCACAAAGTTAGAACAGTCCCGTCGTAAAACATTTTGTGCTTGAAACGTCAGGCTGCGACACTTGCACCTCATTGAGTTATTCCAGCACTTTGCTTCTTTTTTTAAAAGTACGCAGGCATCTACAGTTCCACGCGGCTGTGTTTTCATTTTTTTAGTTTTAGAGACACAGCAGGGTAGCAAGCCCTTCGGCCCACAGAGTCTGCACCGACCAGCAATCCCCACACATTAACACTACCCCACATACACAATTTACTTTTATACCAAGCCAATTAACCTACAAACCTGTACGTCTTTGGAGTGTGGGAGGAAACCAGAGAGCCCGTAGAAAACCCACACAAGTCACGGGGAGAACGTACAAACTCGGTACAGACAGTACCCATTGTCAGGATTGAACCCAGGTCTCCGGCGCTGCAAGTGCAGTAAGGCACAGATGCTACCGCTGCGCCACCATGCCGTACATGAGGCAAAGGGTCTCCATTACCTTTCTTTGCGGCTCCTCAGGCGTGTCGTCGGCCATGTCTGCATCGATGTCATCGGCGGTGTCCTCGGTGGTCATGTCTGCGGTCATGTCTGCGGCGGTGTCTTTGGTGTCTGTGGCGGTGTTATCGGCGGTGTTGTCGGCGGTCATGTCTGTGGCGATGTTCTCGGCGGTGTCTGTGGCGATGTTGTCGGCGGTGTCTGTGGCGATGTTGTCGGCGGTGTCTGCGGCCGTGTCTGTGGCGATGTTGTCGGCAGAGTTGTTGCTGGTGTCTGTGGCCGTGTCTGTGGCGATGCCTGTGGCGATGTTGTCGGCGATGTTTTCAGCGGTGTCTGTGGCCGTGTCTGCGGCGTTGTTGCCGGTGTCTGTGGCCGTGTCTGCGGCATTGTTGTTGACGGTGTCTGTGGCTGTATCTGTGGCGGTGCTGTTGGCGATGTCTGTGGCGGTGTCTGTGACGATGTTGTCGGCGGTGTCTGTGATGAGGTTGTCGGCGATATTGTTGCCGGTGTCTGTGGCCGTGTCTGCGGCGATATTGTTGCCGGTGTCTGTGGCCCTGTCTGCGGTGATGTCTGTGGCCGTGTCTGCGGCGATGTTGTTGGCCGTGTCTGTGGCCGTGTCTGCGGCGATGTTGGTGCCGGTGGTGGTTTCGGTGCCGGTGTCGGCATCGGCTGCGCTGTTGTCGGTGGCGCTGTTTTCTGCGGCGGTATCGGTGCCGGAGTCGGTGGCGGTGTTGTCGCCGGTGCAGTGTTGTCTGCGGTGGTATCGGTGGCGGTGTTGTCGGCGCCGGTGTTGTCGGAGGTGCTGTTGGCGGCGGAGTTGTCGGCGGCGGTGTCTGCGGTGTTGTCGGCAGTGTTGTCGGTGACGGTGTCTGCGGTGTTGTCGGCGGTGGTGTTGCCGGCGGTGGTGTTGTCGGCGGTGGTGTTGTCGGCAGCAGTATTGGCGGCGGTGTTGTCGGCGGCGATATCAGTGCCGGAGTCGGTGGCGGTGTTGTCGGTGGCGGTGTTGTCGGTGCCGTAGTCGGTGGCTGTGTTGTCGGCGGTGTCTGTGGTCATGTCGGTGGCCGTGTCTAAAAAGAGCCTGCAAGTGGGGAGCACAATCCATCAGCACACCCATCCGGAGCAGCCATGCCTTTCAGGATGGATCACAAAGAGAACATGCAAACTCCAAACACACACACAGCCGAAGGAGAGGCACACAGTCACAGGGAAAACGTCACACACACACACACACACACACACACACACACCCCCCCCCCCCCCCCCCGAGTTCAGCATCAACCTCATCCCCGGCCTCGGCAAGGCCAGCAGCATAATCAAGGACGAGTCACACACTGGCCACTCCCTCTTTTCCCTCTCCCATCAGGCAAAAGGTATAGAAGTGTGAAAATGCACAGATTCAGGGACAGTTTCTTCCCAGCAGTTATCAGGCAACTGAACTATCCTACCCCAACCAGAGAGCAGTGCTGAACTACTATCTACCTCATTGATGGCCTTTGGTCTATCCTTGATCGGACTTTACTGGGTTTATCTTGCATTAAACATAATTTCCTTATCATGCATCTGTACACTGTAAATGGCTCGACTGTAATCAGTTATTGTCTTTCCACCGACTGGATAGCACGCAATAAAAATATTTTTTCTGTACCTCGGTAAATGTGACACTACACTAAACTGACCCGAGCCTCTGGCACTGTGAGGCAGCAGCTCTAATGTAAATTGGCTTCTTTGAATTGTCCCCGAGCGTGTAGAATAACATAGAACTAGCGTGCGGGTAATCGCTGGTCAGTGTGGACTCGGTGGGTCGAAGGGCCTGTTTGCACGCTGTAGCTCTAAAACTAAACTAAGGAGGATTCAGCATATGTGGGGGATGGGAGCTAATTGAGATGGATAAGGATGGCAGAAACAAATTATGGCAGTGAATAATGAACAGATGTTTAAAAACTGGAGTTCAAGGGATGGTCTAAAACAGAGTTTGAGAGAAAGATGAATAGGGAAAAAAGGCATAGACTAATTTCTAAATGAGGTAAGAATCCAGAAATCGGAGGTGCAAAGGGAGTTGGGAGTTCTGGTGCAGGACGCCCTAAAAGGTAATCAGCAAGACAAATCGGTGATAAAGAAGGCAAACACAGTAGTAGCATTTATTTCAAGTGGGCTAGAATACAAAAACAGGGGTGTAATGCTGAGGCGCTATAAGGCGCTGGTCAGGCCACATTTGGAGCATCTTGAGCAATTTTGGGCACCATATCTGAGGAAGGACGTGCTGGCTATGGAGAGGGTCCAGAGGAGGTTTACGAGAATGATCCCAGGAATGAGTGGGTTAACCTATGATGAGCGTTTATGACAGCAGTGGGCCTGTACTCGCTGGATTTCATTGAAATGCACCGAATAGTGAAAGGTTTGGACAGTGTGGATGTGGATAGGATGTTTCCACTCATGGGAGAGTCTCGGACAAGGGTTCCCAGCCTGGTGTTTGGTTCTGGTATACCGGTATCTGTTCATCATTAGTTGTTCATAACTAAGTGAAATAATATAGTAATGTGTTATTAAAGTTGCCAGCGTAAATGGGATGAAAAAGGTTGGCAACCACTGGCCTAGGACCAGAGCCTCAGTATTAAAGGGCATTCCTCTAAGAAGGAGATGAGGAATGTCCTTAGCCAGAGGGTGGTGAATCTGTGGAATTCATTGCCACAGGCGGCTGTGGAGGCCAAGTCATTGGATACTTTTAAGGATAGATTCTTGATTAGAACGAGTGTCAGGGGTTATGGGGAGAAGGCAGGAGAATGGGGTTGACAGGGAAAGATTGATCAGCCATAATTGAATGGTGGAATAGACTTGATGGGCCGAATGGCCTAATTCTGCTCCTGTAACTTATGAGCGAGGGGTCAATGTTACCTGAGGTGTTAACAAATGATGGACAGGTAAATGGGATTATGGTGATGACCATGATACAGAGGGTATTGCTCAATGTGGTGAAATGATGCACTGTCATTCCATCCAAGCTTACTTTATGAGATACAGCATGGAAACAGGCCGCTTGGCCCACCAAGTAAGCGCCGACCAGCGATCACCCGTACACTAGATCCACCCTACTCACTGGGGGCAATTTTCAGAATTAATCTACACACCTGCACGTCTTTGGAATGAGGGGGGGAAATCGGAGCACCCGGAGAAAACACACACAGTCACAGAGAGAACGTACAAACTCTAGTCCCACCTGCCTGCATTTGGCCCATGTCCCTCTCAATCTTTCCTATTTCCAGACCTGTCAAAATGTCTTTTAAATCAAAGACACAAAATGCTGGAGCATCTCAGCGGGACGGGCAACATCTCTGGAGAGAAGGAATGGGTGACATTTTGTGTCGAGACCCTTATTCAGACTGATGATAGGGAAATGGGCAGCACAGAGATAAAATGTAGTCACAGTGAAACTAGTGAGAGAACTGAGAAAGGGGAGGGGGGGATGGAGAGCGGGAAAGCAAGGGCTACTTGAAGTTAGAGAAGTCAATGTTCAAAACACTGGGGTGTAAGCTGCCCAGGCAAAATTTGAGGTGCTGTTCCCAAGTTCATAAGTGATAGGAGCAGAATTAGGCCATTCGGCCCATCAAGTCTACTCTGCCATTCAATCATGGTTGATCTGTCTCTCCCTCCTAATCCTGTTCTCCTGCATTCACCACATAACCCCTGACACCCGCAATAATCAAAAATCTATCTACTCTGTCAGTCTGAAGAAGGGTCTCGACCCGAAACGTTGCCTATTCCTTCTCTCCATAAGTGCTGCCTCACACACTCCAGCATGTTTGTCTACCTTCGATTTTTACAGCATCTCGTTTCTTTCTTAAACAAAAATCTATCTATCTCTGCCTTTGAAATATCCATTAACGGCCTCCACAGCCTTCTGTGGCAAAGTATTCCACACAATCGCCACCCTCTGACTAGCAGCAATTGTGAAACCAGTCTCAGGCAACTGGGTACCTCTAACCACCCTAATGTCAGGCCTCAGGAATCATACATGTTTACATGTATCCAACATTGCTAATTATGACAATGCAGTGAGCTGCAGCCAATGCTCACGCTAAACCCACAAAATTATTTAATCTTCTTTAAACAGATCTCCTGCCAACAACTTCAAGGAAGCTAATTTCAATTTGATCGTCCAAACCCTACCTCCAATTTGCGCTAGGCCTCACTCTGACAATGGAGGAGGCCAGGGACAGAAAGGTCAGTGTGGGAATGGGAGGAGAATTAAATGTTGAGCAACCGGGAGATCAGGTAGGTTCCCCAGTAAAGTCTCGGAGGATAATCCAGAAAGGCTCAGGAACCAAATGGAGGGCAATGTCAAAGATCAATGAAAAACCAAAGATAGACACAAAAGGCTGGAGGAACTCAGCGGGATAGACAGCATCTCGGGAGAAAAGGGGCAGGTGACATTTCGGGTCTGAAAGTAAATCTTTCCCATCTCACCTTCAACCTATGTCCTCTGGTTCTTGATTCCCAATCCCTGCGCAACATACTGCATTCATTTTATCTATTCCCCTCGCGGTCTTGTACACCTTTCTAAGGTCAGCCCTCACCCGCCTGCACACCAAGCCTGCTCAACCTCTCCCTATGGCTCAGGCCCTCAAGTCCTAGTAACATCCATCATAAATAGATACAAAAAGCTGGAGTAACTCAGCGGGACAGGTAGCCTCTGGAGAGAAGGAATGGGTGACGTTTCGGGTGACCCTTCTTCAGACTACCAAAGTAAATCTCGCTACAAATCAAAAGCACATGAATTGACAGGGCCGTAAAGTTCAATTTGCATTTGGAAGGTGAAGTGGCAGGATATAATTAATGCTGCTGCATAAAACCCTTTGTCAAGAATGTGGCGCAGTCATTACTTACGAAAGATCGCAGCCAAAAATGCCTTGCACATGCTAAATGGCCACATAATGAAACAGAGCGTCTATTAATTAATTATTACACAGGGCGTGAAGTAGGAATAATTGATTACTTCATCGGTTGCCTGAGCTCTGCATTATTTCCCCTCTGTGTGATGTACGGAAATAGCTCAAAATAGTAAGGCAGTGGTTTCACATGGATAGTTCGATAGTAGCGGTGAATTTATAACTCGAAGAACCTGCTCAAAGAGAGATACAGCGTGGAAACAGGCTTCTCAACTCAACTTGCCCACACTGACCAACATGTCCCTGCTACACTAGTCCCACCTGCCTGATTTGGTACATATCCCTCTAAACTTGCCCTATCCATCCAAATGTGTTTTAAATATTGTTACAGTCCACTACCTCCTCTGGCAGCTCGCTCCACACACCTTCTATCCTCTGTGTAAAAAAGTGGCCCATCAGGTTCCTATTTAATCTTTCCCCCCACACCTTATGCCTATGTCCTCTGGTTCTCGATCTCCTCAACTCTGGGTAAAAAACTGTGCATTTACCCAATCCATTCCTTTCATGATCTTATACACTTCTATAAGATCAACCTCCTGCACTCCAAGGAATAAAGTCCTAGCCTGCCCAACCTCTCCCTGAAGCTCAGGCCCTCAGGTCCTGGCAACATCTCGTACATCTTCACCGCATCCTCTCCTCCAGATTGACAACATCTATCCTCTAACAGGGTTCATATGGAAACATAGAAAATAGGTGCAGGAGTAGGCCATTCGGCCATATGAGCCTGCACCGCCATTCAATATGATCATGGCTGATCATCCAACTCAGTATCCTGTACCTGCCTTCTCTCCATACCCCCCGATCCCTTTAGCCACAAGGAAAAATGATTTTCACACAGAGAGTGACCCCTTGTTTTGGACTTCCCCAACATCGGAAACAATCTTCCTGCATCTAGCCTGTCGAACCCCTTAAGAATTTTGTACGTCTCTATAAGATCCCCCCTCAATCTCCTAAATTCCAGCGAGTACAAGCCGAGTCTATCCAGTCTTTCTTCATATGAAAGTCCTGCAATCCCAGGAATCAGTCTGGTGAACCTTCTCTGTACTCTCTCTATGGCAAGAATGTCTTTCCTCAGATTAGGAGACCAAAACTGTACGCAATACTCCAGGTGTGGCCTCACCAACACCCTGTACAACTACAGTAGAACCACCCTGCTCTTATACTCAAATCCTTTTGCTATGAATGCTAACATACCATTCGCTTCCTTCACTTCCTGCTGCACCTGCATGCCTACTTTCAATGACTGGTGTACCATGACACCCAGGTCTCGTTGCATCTCCCCTTTTCCTAATCGGCCACCATTCAGATAATAGTCTACTTTCCCGTTTTTACCACCAAAGTGGATAACCTCACATTTATCCACATTATACTGCATCTGCCATGCATTTGCCCAAGCACCCAACCTATCCAAGTCACCTTGCAGCCTCCTAGCATCCTCCTCACAGCGAACACTGCCCCCAAGCTTTGTGTCATCCACAAACTTAATGTTAGTGTTTGAGGTGCTTTTCCCTGGGTTGGGATGAATAGTCACAAACTTGGAGATGTTGCATTCAATTCCCTCATCCAGATCATTAATATATACTGTAAATAGCTGGGGTCCTAGCACTGAGCCTTGCGGTACCCCACTAGTCACTGCCTGCCATTCTAAAAAGGACCCGTTTACTCCTACTCTTTGCTTCCTGTCTGCCAGCAAATTCTCTATCCACATCAATACTGAACCCCCAATACCGTGTGCTTTAAGTTTGCATACTAATCTCTCATGTGGGACCTTGTCAAAAGCCTTCTGAAAGTCCAGATGTAACACATCCCTTATCCACTCTATTTGTTACATCCTCGAAAAATTCTATAAGATTCGTCATAAATCCATGCTGACTTTGTCCAATGATTTCACCACTTTCTAAATGTGCTGCTATCCCATCTTTAATAGCTGACTAGCATTTTCCCCACCACCGATGTTAGACTAACTGGTCTGTAATTCCCCATTTTTTCTCTCCCTCAATTATAAAAAAGTGGGGTTACATTAGCTACCCTCCAATCCTCAGGAACTACTCCAGAATCTAAAGAGTTTTGAGAAATTATCACTAATGCATCCACTATTTCTGGGGCTACTTCCTTAAGTACTCTGGGATGCAGCCTATCTGGCCCTGGGGATTTATCGGCCTTTAATCCATTCAATTTACCTAACACCACTTCCCCGCTAACCTGGATTTCACTCAGTTCCTCCATCTCATTTCACCTCTGGTCCCCTTCTATTTCCGGCAGATTATTTATGTCTTCCTTAGTGAAGACAGAACCAAAGTAGTTATTCAATTGGTTCTACCATGTCCTTGTTCCCCATGATTAATTTATCAGCTTCTGTGAAGCATAACGGACGGGTACATGGATAGGAATGGTTTAGGAAGGTTATGGGTCAAACAAGGCAGGTAGGACTAGTGTTGATGGGTCATGTTGGTCGGTTTGAGTACGTTGGGCCGAATGACCTGCTTGCATGTTGTGTGACTCTAGGCAGGAGAGATAGTTATCCAGTGTCGAGTGAATCCATGAGTGACTATTCATCCCAACCCAGGGAAAAGTACCTCAAACACTAACATCAAGCAGTGCACATACGCAAACAAACACAATGTGCAGGTCCACCACCGATTCTGCGGTAACTGGTGGTCCAGATAGAATTACCAGAGTGCTCTTGAAATGCCCCTGGAATTCTCCCTGAAAATGTGGTACCCAGGCTGGGTGAGGCAGCTGATCTTAACCTCATCGGGACTTCTGTGCCGACCGGAGGGATGAATTTGCCCCCTGCGGCCAGAGCCGGCAGATCCGTTCCAATTGCCAACCTCCACGGCCAACTTTACGGGCCGATATCTCAGCCCACCGGCGGCCTAGGTGGACCGTTCCAGTATCATTGAACTCCCCTCGAGACCATGACCTATTTTTGTCCGGCAAAAAGGATAATCCAGAAAGGCTCGGGAACCAAGGGTGCTGGAAAATCGGTGGTGGACCTGTACATGGCAGCATCTTTGACTGGTTTCATCACGGCCAGGTTCGGCAACTTGAAAGCCCAGGTGAGAAGGAGACTATAAAAGGTGGTGGACACTGCCCGGTCCATCATGGGTACTGACCTTCCCAGCATCATATGGTCCTGAGAAAACAAGGCCTGTATACCAAAAGGCTCTATTCACCATGGAGGGCAATGTCAAATATCAATGAAAAAACTAAAGATAGACACAAAAGGCTGGAGGAACTCATTGGGACTGACAGCATCCCTGGAGAAAAGGGGCAGGTGACATTTCGGGTTTGATTACACTGTCCTGATTAATTTTACTGATTGTATGACTAGTTGCCATCTTCTCCCCTGCCAACAATGAACCATTCTAGTCTGCAGAAGGGTCCCGACCCGAAATGTCACCCATTCCTTCTCTCCAGAGATGCTGTCTGTCCCGCTGAGTTACTCCAGCATTTTGTGTCTACCTTCGAATGAACCAATCTACTTTTCCTTGATCATCGTCTGCTTTCAAATGTCTTCCATATCTCTCGTTTCCCTCACCCCTGACTCTCAGTCTGAAGAAGAGTCTCGACCCTAAACATCACCCATTCCTTTTCTCCACAGATACTGCCTGACCCACTGAGATATTCCAGATTTTGGGTCTATCTTCAGTTCAAACCAGCATCTGCAGTTCTGCTCCTTCCCACACATCAATGAGGGACCGTGTTCTCTGGGTTAACCAGATGCAATGTTATTTTATTCTACTCACAGCCTGAGACACTTCACAATACTTCGACCGCAGGCTGCGGGAGCTTGGAGCGCCACGACGCGGGAGCTTGGAGTACACCGCCGCAGGAGCTTGGATCGCCCCGACGTGGGGGCTTCGACCGCCAGCTGTGGGAGCTCCGATTGCCCCGACTGCAGGAGAAAAATGAGGGAAGCACATTTTGTCTGCTCTACATTTAGATGCAGATCCTCCCCACTGCACGGCCACCCTCTTTATGTACGGCCCATCCATCCAATAGAGAGTTTGGGAGTCCAGCGGATGGATTTGGCCGTTGCTATGG
Organism: Okamejei kenojei; assembly: GCA_035221665.1. Classification (NCBI taxonomy): domain Eukaryota; kingdom Metazoa; phylum Chordata; class Chondrichthyes; order Rajiformes; family Rajidae; genus Okamejei; species Okamejei kenojei. Next base: position 34,682 of record JAVHYY010000741.1, read on the forward strand.
GACTGGAGGCATCTTCTACCAAGTAGGAAATCGGTCCTTACCTTGGCATTTCCCATTTGCAAACCGTTCGGGTTACACAGAGCTCCTGGGAAGAGAACCCAGTCGCAATCCGTGGATGAGCCAATTGACAATAGACAATAGACAATAGGTGCAGGAGAAGGCCATTTGGCCCTTCGAGCCAGCACCGCCATTCAATGTGATCATGGCTGATCATCCTCAATCAGTACCCCGTTCCTGCCTTCTCCCCATATCCCCTGGCTCCGCTATCTTTAAGAGCCCTATCTAGCTCTCTCTTGAAAGTATCCAGAGCACCGGCCTCCACTGCGCTCTGAGGCAGAGAATTCCACAGAATTCATAACTCTCTGTGTGAAGAAGTGATTCCTCGTCTCCGTTCTACATGGCTTACTCCTTATTCTCAAACTGGGGCCCCTGGTTCTGGACTCCCCCAACATTGGGAACATGTGGCGTGTCCGAACCCTATATAATCTTATATGTTTCAAAAAGATCCCCTCTCATCCTTCTAAACTCCAGAGTATACAAGCCCAGCCACTCCATTTTAGCAGCATATACAGTCCCGCCATCCTGGGAATTAACCTTGTAAACCTATGCTGCACTCCCTCAATAGCAAGAATGTCCTTCCTCAAGTTAGGGGACCAAAACTGTACACAATACTCCAGATGTGGTCTGACTAGGGCCCTGTACAACTGCAGAAGGACCTGATGTATATTTTAAATAGCTGCGGGTCCCAGCACCGAGACTTGCGGTACCCCACTAGTCACCGCCTGCATTCTGAAAGGGACCCGTTAATCCCTACTCTTTGTTTCCTGTCTGCCAACCACTTCTCTATCCATGTCAGTACTCTACCCCCAATACCACGTGCCCTAATTTTGCCCACTAATCTCCTATGTGGGATCTTATCAAATGCTTTCTGAAAGTCCAAGTACACTACAGCCACTAACTCTCCCTTGTCCATTTTCCTCGTTAGATCCTCAAAAATTTCCAGAAGATTAGTCAAGTATGATTTCCCCTTCGTAAATCCATGCTGACTCGGACCGATCCTGTTACTGCTATCCAAATGTGCGGCTAGTTCATCTTTTATAATTGACTCCAGCATCTTCCCCACCACTGATGTCAGGCTAACTGGTCTATAATTCCCTGTTTTCTCTCTCCCGCCTTTCTTAAAAAGTGGGATAACATTAGCTATCCTCCAATCCACAGGAACTGATCCTGAATCTATAGAACATTGGAAAATGATCACCAATGCAACATGATTTCTAGAGCCACTTCCTGGGATGCAAACCATCAGGCCCTGGGAATTTATCAGCCTTCAGTCTCATCAGTCTACCCAACAACATTTCCTGCCTCATGTGGATTTCCTTCAGTTCCGCCGTCACTGTAGATCCTTCGGCAACTAGTACATCAGGAAGATTGTTAATGTCCTCCTTAGTGAAGACGGATCCAATGTACTTGTTCAACTGATCTGCCATTTCCTTGTTCCCCATAATAAATTCACCTTTTTCAGTATTCAAGGATCCAAATTTGGTCGTAACTAACTTTTTCCTCTTCACATACCTAAAGGAGCTTTTACTATCTTACTTCATATTCTTGGCTGGCTTACGTTCGTATCTCATCTTTTCTCCCCGTATTGCCTTTTTAGTTATCTTCTGTTGCTCCTTAAACATTACCCAATCCTCTTGCTTCCCGCTCATCTTTGTTACGTTGTACTTCTTATCTTTTACATTTAAATTGTCCCTAACATCCCTCGTCAGCCAATTCGCCCCTTACTCCCCTTGGAATCTTTCTTCGAATTTGGAATGAACTGATCCTGCATCTTCTGTATTATACCAGAAATACCTACCGTTGTTGTTCCACTGTCATCCCTGCCAGGGGATCTTTCCAGTCAACTTTGGCCAGCTCCTCCCTCATGGCTCCATAGTCCCCTTTATTCAACTGTAACACTGACACCTCCGATCCACCCTTCTCCCTCTCCAATTGTAGATTATACTTGACCATATTATTGTCACTACCTCCTAATAGCTCCTTAACCTCAGGTTCCTTTATCAAATCCAGTTCATTACATAACACTAAATCCTGAATTGCCTACTCCCTGGTAGGCTCCAATACAAGCTGCTCTAAGAATCCATCACGGTGACACTCCACAAACTCCCTTTCTTGGGGTCCAGTACCAACCTGATTTTCCCAGTCTACCTGCATGTTGAAATCTCCCATAACAACTGTAGCATTACCTATACTACATGCCAATTTTAATTCCGAATCAACTTGCACCCAATATTCACGCTACTGTTTGGGGGCCTTTAGAGAAGTCACATTAGGGTATTTTTAACCTTACAATTCCTTAGTTCTATCCATACTGACTCCACATCTCCTGTTTCAATGTCACCCCTTGTCTGTGCGTGATGTGTGTGTGGGAGGGAGGGAGGGAGGGAAGGGAGGGAAGTAGAGAAAGGAGGGAAGGAGAGAAAGAAGGGATGGAGCGAATGAGAGAAGAGAAAAGAGAGAGGAAGTAGGGAGGGAAGGGAGGGAGAGAAGAAGGAAAGGAGAGAAGGGAAGGAAAGGGCTGGCGGCAGGAGTGGATGCCGGGGTCCGGGCAGACGGGTGTGATCTGAGGCCGGGGCTTGTAAACGTTGCTCCAACCCCCGGCTCGGCCCTCCATGTATTGTTCACCTCATCTCCCCGGGGAGAGAGAGGGGTGGAGCCGACGCTGTGTGCGTGAGGCACATCGTCTGGAGGGGCGGGAGCGCTGCCCCGGGACCGTGAGAGAACGACCCACCTTCCCCTCTCCCCCTTCTCCATTACCCCTAACACCCCCCTCCCCGTCTACCCTTTTCTTTCCCCTCCACCCCTCTACTCTCTCCCCGCCCCTCTCTCCCCCCTCCACCCGGGGTACATCTACCCAAGCCGAGAGTAGATTACTCTGGCGCGGGTCCCCCTTACTCCCCGGGTCCAATTAGGAGCAATCGGTCCAATCGGCTTAAGGTCGGCCCTGGCCTCACCTTTGTCCCCCTCCATCAACACTTCAATGAGTTCTGCGCCCGCCACGATTTGGAGCTCTTCTTCCGTCGCCTCCGCCTCACACCGTTCTTCCATGGGAAGGAGTCCTTGCCCCCATTGATGATCCCTTTTCCTGTCTCCAACGGACGCCCTCCTCTTGGACCCCCCCTCATGGCCATTGGTACAATGAAATTTGGGGGGGTCACCATCCGATGTCGGAACGGGAGAACATTCTCAGTGGCTTGGACTTCCGAATCGGCCACTTTGTACCGGAGATCGCGGCTCCCGAAGTCCACAGGCTGAGCTGGGTGGAGATTCACGCTGGCGGCCCTCGGCAAAGGGATCCCAGGGCTCCGCGATATTGAAATCAACGTGGCCCAAGGCTGGAAACTCTGCAACCCACAGCTCCATGATGTTGAACCAGCAGGCCCAACACTCCAGAGCTTCAAACGGCGATCCAGGCAAGGCATCGCCTGCTCCGCAGTGAATCCAATATGTATTTTAAAACCAACTGTTTAATGACAACATACAGTAGGATCTAAAAGTGTCACACTGTCACTGTCGGGTAGTCACGGTCCTCTAGTCATGGGGGTGGGCGATTGGGATGGGGGGCAGGGCCTCACAAGTGAAATAGCTTCGGGCCTCTCTTCATCTAAATCCGGCCCTGTGTTCCATGTTTAGTTTAGTTTAGTTTAGTTTAGAGATACAGTGCAGACGCAGGCCGTTCGGCCCACCGGGTCCACGCCGACCAGCAATCCCCGCACGTTAACACTAACCAGCGATCATCCCGTACACTAGCACTACTCCACACACTAGGGAAAATTACAATGTTACCAAAGCCAATTAACCTACAATCCTGTACGTCTTTGGAGTGTGGGAGAAAACCGAAGATCTTGGAGAAAACCCACGCAGGTCATGGGGAGAACGTACAAACTCCGTATAGACAGCACCCGTAATCGGGATCGAACCTGGGTCTCATGCGTACATTTGCTATAAGGCAGCAACACAACAACTGCGCCACCATGACCGCCTTTATCTTGTGTTTTATAACTGTTGGCAGATCAATCTCCCTCCTTGGATAGATAAAGTTCTAGCGTATCGTAAGTCAGTATTTAATTGTTCATTTTGTGACATATGACAATAAAACACTCTTGACTCTTGACAGGTACATGGATAGGATAGGTATGGAGATATATGAGCAAATGCAGGCAGGTGGGACGTGCAGATGGAGCATCTTGGTCAATGTGGGCAAGACAAAATGTGCAGGAACAGCAGATGCTGGTTTACAGTGAAGGCACAAAATGCTGGAGAAAATCAGCGGGACAGGCAGATTACAACAGCGATATGAATATTGATTTCTCCAACTTCAAGTAACCGCTGCATTCCCTATCTCTCCATTCCTCCCCCACCCCAGTTCACCAACTAGCTTCATTGTCCTGTGAAACGTCGTCTATCCATGTTCTCCAGAGATGCTGCCTGACCCGCTGAGTTACTCCAGCACTCTGTGAAATGTCATCTATCCATGTACGCCAGAGATGCTGCCTGACCTGTTGAGTAAGTCCAGCACTCTGCGAAACGTCACCTATCCATGTTCTCCAGAGATGCTCCCTGACCATTTGAGTTACTCCAGCACTCTGTGAAACGTCATCTATCCATGTTCTCCAGAGATGCTCCCTAACATTTGTCGTTTTCAGGTCGGGACCCTTCCGGTTTGAGTGGGCCAATGGAGTAGAGAAGCCAAGACAGTTGTTGCACCAACAGTGGATATAAAAAGGTCCAGAGAGGGTAGCAGGCTGGGTAGGGGAGGGAGGAGGGGAGAGGTGGGGGAATGTTGGAGACTGGAGACAGGATTGTCTCTGGATGGATAGGATTCTCTCCCATAAAGAAAAGCTCAGAGGTGGCAGAAAAGCCCTACGTCCCCATGTTCCCGATGTAGGGGGAGTCCAGAATCAGGGGGTCACAGTTTAAGAATAAGACCAGCTGAGTCACTCTAACTTTTATCTTGGCCTATTAACAGATTCAGATCTACCTTAGATCTCCTCTTGCATGTCTGCTTCACCGGCATTCTTCAAACTCTTTGCCTGGGTTAGAATTTCGACCTCCAGGTGTTTCAATGCCAGGCAATGGGGGTGTTGCGTATCCACTTCAAGTTGGCAGATTAAATGGATCCAGTTTGCCGTTGACAGATGGAATGGAGCCCGTCTCTCATGGTTACGGATGCAGTTCACTCTGAGGTCGCCGGCCAGGCACATTATGAGGTCATCTCTGATTATGATGGTTTACAAACTTGCAATCTTAAGAATGGAAGGCAGGCCCAGAAGGGAATAAACCACTTCACCATATGACCGTCACAGTGGTTATAACCAACTGCCAACTGGACTCATGTGTTAAATACAAGGAACTCAGTTCAGTTGAGTTTATTGTCACGTGTACAGAAAAAAGGTTTTGGTCACGTGTTTAAAAAGTCAGCAGAAAGACAATACATGATTACAATTGAGCTATTTACAATGTATAGATACATGGTAAGGGAATAACGTTTAGTGCAAGATAAAGCCAGCAAGGATAGTCCGAGGGTCACCAATGAGGTAGATAGTAGTTCAGCACTGCTATCTGGTTGTGGTAGGATGATTCAGTTGCCTGATAACAGCTGGAAAGAGACTGTCCCTGAATCTGGAGGTGTGCGTTTTCACACTTCTGTACCTTTCCTAATTTGAGGAAGGACATTCTTGCTATTGAGGGAGTGCAGCGTAAGTTCACCAGGTTAATACCCGGGATGGCGGGACTGACATATTATGAAAGAATAGGTCGACTGGGCTTGTATTTGCTGGAATTGAGAAGGATAAGGGATCTTTATAGAAACATATAAAAATTGTTTAAAGGAGTGAAGGCTAGATGCAGGAACAATGTTCCCGATGTTGGGGGAGTCCAGAACCAGGGGTCACCGTTTAAGAATAAGGGTTAGGCCATTTAGGACTCAGAAGAGGGAAAACTTTTTCACGCAGAAAATCTGTGGAATTCTCTGCCACAGAAGGCAGTGGAGGCCATTTCACTGGATGTTTTCAAGAGAGAGTTGGATGCGGCTCTTAGGGCTAACAGAATCAAGGGATATGGGGTGATAGCAGGAATGAGGTATTGATTTTGGATGATCAGCCAAGATCATATGCCATCGCAAAGCCCCAACGCCAGCCGCTACGCCCACGCCTACCGCTACGCCCCCACGCCTGCTGCTATGCCCCCACGCCTCCCGCTATGCCCCAACACCAGCCAAAACACCCCAAATTTCTGCTGTTAGAAACGCCAGCCGCAAAGCCAGCCTCTACGCCCATGCATGCCGCTACGCCCGCACGCCTCCCGCTATGCCCCCACGGCTGCCGCTATGCCCCCACGCCAGCCACAAAACCCCAACGCATGCCGCTACACCCCAACGTCAGCCGCTACACCCCAACGCCTGCCATTAAACACCCCAACGCCTGCCATTAAACACCCTAACGCCAGCCACTAAGCCCCAACGCCAGCCAATATGCACCAACGGCAGGCGCTACGCCCCAACGCCAGCCGCTACGCCTCAACACCAGCCGCTACGCCCACCGCTACGCCCCCATGCCTGCCGCTATGCCCCAAAGACAGCCACAAAACCCCAACACCTGCTGTTAAACAAAAACGCCTGCCACAAAACCCCAACGCCAGCCACAAAACCCCAATGCCAGCCGCAGCCCCAAACGCCAGCCACTATGCCCCAACGCCTGCCGCTATAACCTAACGCCTGCCGCTAAACAAAAACGCCAGCCGCAAAGCCCCAACGCCAGCCGCAAAGCCCCAACGCCAGCCGCAAAGCCCCAACGCCAGCCGCAAAGCCCCAACGCCAGCCGCAAAGCCCCAACGCCAGCTGTGAAAACCTAACGCCAGCTGCGAAAACACAACGCCAGCTGCGAAAAACCCAATGCCAGCCGCTAAAGACGAACACCAACTGCAATACCCCAACGCCAGCCAAGATGCCCCAACTCCAGCCATGATGCCCCAACGCCATCCGCTACGCACCAACGCCAGCCCAAAGACCGAACGCCAGCTGCTACGCCCACACCTCCGCTACGCCCCCACGCCTCCCGCTATGCCCCAACGCCAGCCACAAAACCCCAACACCTTCTGTTAAACAGAAACGCCAGCCACTACGCCCATGCCAGCCACTACGCCCATGCCTACCGCTACGCTGCCACACCTGCTGCAACGCCCCCCATGCCTCCCTCTATGCCCGCACGCCTGCAGCTATGCCCCAACGCCAGCCACAAAACCCCACCTGCTGTTAAATAGAAACGCCTGCCGCAAAACCTCAATGCCAGCCGCAAATCCCCAGCGACAGCTGCAAAGCCCCAACGCCAGCCGCTACACCCCAACGCCAGCCCCTACACCCCAACGCCTGCCGTTAAACAGCAACACCAGCCGCGAAATCCCAATGCCTGCCGTTACACAGCAACACCAGCCGCTAAACCCCAACGCCAGCCACTAAATATGAACACCAACTACGATACCCCAACGCCAGCCATGATGCCCCAACGCCAGCCATGATGCCCCAACGCTAGACATGATGCCCCAACGCCAGCCGCAAAGCCCCAACGCCAGCCGCAAAACCCCAACGCCAACCTCTACACCCACTCCTGCCGCAAAGCCCGCAAGCCTGCCGCTATGCCCCCCACCCCTCCCGCTATGCCCCCACGCCAGCCGCAAAACCCCAACACCTGCTGCTGTTAAACAGAAACGCCGGCCGCAAAGCGCCAACACCAGCCGCAAAAGCCCCAACGGCAGCCAAGATGCCCAACGCCAGCCGCTAAGCCCCACAACGCCAAATTCGAAACCACAACGCCAGCCGCCAAGCCCGCAACGCCAGCCGCCAAGCCGCAAGCCGCACGCCAGCCGCCAAGCCCAAGCCAACGCCCCAACGCCAGCCGCCAACGCCGCAAAGCCGCAACGCAGCCGCCATGCCAAGCGCAAAGCGCAGCCGCCAAGCCGCAACGCCAGCCGCCAAGCCGCAACGCCAGCCGCCATGCCGCCAAGCAACGCAACGCCAGCCGCCAAGCCGCAACGCCAGCCGCCAAGCCGCAACGCCAGCGCGAAGCCGCAACGCCAGCCGCCCAAGCCGCCAAAGCGCGCCAAGCCGCCCGCCAAGCCGCAACGCCAGCCGCCAAGCCGCAACGCCAGCCGCCAAGCCGCAACGCCAGCCGCCAAGCCGCAACGCCAGCCGCCAAGCCGCAACGCCAGCCGCCAAGCCGCACAACGCCAGCCGCCCAAGCCAGCCGCCGCCAACGCCAGCCGCCAAGCCAACGCCAAACAGCCAGCCGCCAAGCCGCAACGCCAGCCGCCAAGCCGCAACGCCCAGCCGCCAAGCCGCACAACGCCAGCCTCCACAGCCAAGCCGCAACGCCAGCCGCCAAAGCCACAACGCAGCCATCGCCGCCAAGCCCACAACGCCAGCCGCCAAGCCACAACGCCAGCCGCCAAGCCACAACGCCAGCCGCCAAGCCACAACGCCACCGCCTAAGCCACAACGCCAGCCGCCAAGCCACAACGCCAGCAACAACGCCAGCCGCCAAGCCACAACGCCAGCCGCCAAGCCACAAACGCCAGCCGCCAAGCCACAACGCCAGCCGCCAAGCCACAACGCCAGCCGCCAAGCCACAACGCCAGCCGCCAAGCGCACAACGCCAGCCGCCAAGCCACAACGCCAGCCGCCAGGCCACAGCCAGCCGCCAAGCCACAACGCCAGCCGCTCAAGCCACAAACGCCAGCCGCCAAGCTCACAACGCCAGCCGCCAAGCCACAACGCCAGCCGCCAAGCCACAACGCCAGCCGCCAAGCCACAACGACCAGCCGCCCAAGCCACCAACGCCAGCCGCCAAGCCACAACGCCAGCCGCCCAAGCCACAAACCACAACGCCAGCCGCCAAGCCCAAGACAACGCCAGCCGCCAAGCCAGCAACCACAACGCCAGCCGCCAAGCCAAGCCAAGCAACGCCAGCCGCCACAGCCACAAACGCAGCCGCCAAAGCCACAAAGCCGCCACCGCCAACGCCAGCCAAGCCAGACGCAGCCGCCAAGCCCACAAACGCCAGCGCCCAAGCCGCCAAGCCACAACGCCAGCCGCCAAGCCCACAAACGCCAGCCGCAAGCCAACCGCCAGCCGCCAAGCCACAACGCCAGCCGCCAAGCCCCCAACGCCAGCCGCCAAGCCCCAACGCCAGCCGCCAAGCCCCAACGCCAGCCGCCAAGCCAAGCCAGCCGCCAAGCCCAACGCCAGCCGCCAAGCCCCAAACGCCAGCCGCCAAGCCCCAACGCCAAGCCGCAAAACCCCAACGCCAGCAAGCGCCAAGCAACAATGCGCCAAGCCCACAAAGACCAAGCAAGATGCAAATGACCCCAACGCCAGCCAAGATGCCCCAACGCCTAAAACGCCAGCCAATGCCAACCCAAGCTAGCAAGCCCCAAACGCAGCCAAGAGCCAAGCCCCAACGCCAGCCTAAGATGCCAAGCCAAGCCAAGAGCCAAGATTGCCCCAACGCCAGCCAAGATGCCCCAACGCCCCAAAAAGATGCCCAGCTGCCACAAGCACCAAAACCGATTACCCACACAACTACACACCCCATCTGCCTGCCGCTATGCCAACGACAGCTACAAAGCCCCAACACCAGCCGCTAAGCAAGCCGCTAAGCCAACCGCCAGCCGCTAAGCCCCAATGCCCCAGCCAGCCGCAAAGCCCCATGCCCCCCGCAATCGCCAACGCCAAAGATGCCCCAACGCCAGCCCCCCGCCAGCCAAATGCCCCAACGCCAGCCAAGATTCCCCATGCCCCCAACGCCAGCCAAGATGCCCAACGCCAGCCAAGATGCCCCAACTACCACCCCAACGCCAAAGATGCCCCAACGCCAACAAATCCCCACCGACTAAGCCCCAACGCCAGTGCCGCTATATTGCCCTGCTAACAGCCACCAAGATGCCGCCAGCCCAGATATACGCCCAGACGCCAGCCGCCAACCCCCATGCCAACCCCCCAGCTAGCCTTGCACGCCCCAACGCAGCCAAGATGCCCCGCCCCAACGCCAGCCAAGATGCCCCGCCACGCTACCGCCGCCAGATGCCCCAACCCAGCCAAAGATACCCCCCACGCCCCAACGCTAGCCGGCTATGCCTGCCGCCTATGCCCCAACGACAGCTACAAAGCACACCAAACCAGCCCCCCCACACCAGCCGCTGCCCCCAACGCCAGTTTCCGCTAAGCCCCAACGCCAGCCGCTAAGCCCAACGCCAGCCGCTAAGCTCCCACCGCCCTAGCCGCAAAGCCCCAAACGCCAGCCCCAACGCCAGCCGCAAAGCCCCAACGCCAGCCCATCGAAGCCCCAAACTAGCCCCGCGAAGCCCCAACGCCAGCCGCGAAACCCCAACCCAGCGAAGATCCCCAACGCGAAGCCCCCCCAAGATGCCCCAACGAATTGATGCCCCAACGCCAGCCAAGATTCACGCCCCAACGCCAGCCGCGCAGATGCCCCAAACGCGCACCAACGCGAAGAGCCGCTCCCCCAAACACCCCCCATGCGACCGCTAGCCCCCAGCCTAAGAACCCACCGCTAATCCCCAACGCCCCGCTAAAGCCCCAAACGCCAAGCCGCTAAGCCCCAACGCCAGCCGCTACGGGGCCCCAGAAGCCGCTGCCCCAACGTCCCCCGCCCCCCCCCCCCCCCCCCCCCCCCCCCCCCCCCCCCCCCCCCCCCCCCCCCCCCCCCCCGGCAAAGCCCCAACGCCCCCCCCCCCCAGCCAATCCCCAGATAAGCCCCAACGCCAGCCGCAAGATGCCCCCGAACCCCAACGCCAGCCAAGATGCCACCAAGATGCCCCCAACGCCAGCCAAGAAATGCCCCAACCCCCAACGCCAGCCAAGATGCCCCAACGCCAACCGATACGCACCAAGGCAGGTGCTACACCCCAACGCCAGCCGCCCCAATTGACGCCATCCTCGCTACACCCCCATGCCTGCCGCTATGCCCAACGACAGCTACAAGCCCCATACGCTACGCCCAACTTCAGCCAAAGCTAAGCCCCAACGCTAACTCCCAGCCGCTAAGCCCCAACGCCCAGCCGCTAAGCCCCAACGCCAGCAATTCGCTAAAGCCCCAACGCCAGCTGCTAAGATAATCCCCAACGCCACCAAGAAAGCCCCAATAGCCGCAAAACAAATGCGAGCACAGCTGCAAAGCAACGCCAGCCCCATAGATGCCCAACAACAAACGCCAGCCGCTACGCCCACCGTGCCAACGCCCCAAGTGTTTTAACAGCCAACGCCAAAACGCCAGCCGCTATGCCCTCAACGCCAGCCAAGAACCCTAACTGCCAGCCGTAAAGCCCTGCCCAACGCCAGCCAGCATAACAACGCAAAGCCGCCAGTAATTCCCCAACGCCAGCCGCTAAGTCCAAAGGTTAGCAATGACGCCCAAAAACCCAATGCAACGTCCAAATTGATAAGCCCCAATGGCCACGGTTTGCCCCTGCTAGCCAAGATGCCCCAAAGGCCAGTAAATGCCCAACGCCAGCCGCTACACCCCAACGTCAGCCCACAACGTCAGCCTAACCAAGGGCATGTGCTACCCCCAACGTCAGCCTCAAAACCCCAACGCCTTTATAAGCCGCAAAACAACAAGCAATGGAGCTGCAAAGCCACAACGCCAGCCAAGATCCCCCAACGCCAGGCCAACAAGCCAGCCCGCAAAACAGATGCCCCAACGCCAGCCAAGATGCCCACAGCCATTGCCCCCTGACGCCAGCCATGCCCCCAACGCCAGCCAAGACCCCCAAACGCCAGACCGATGCACCAACGGCAACCGATACGCCCCGGCAACCGATACGCCCCAACGCCAGCCGCTACGCCCAAACGCCAGCCGCCAAGCCCACAACGCCAGCCGCCAAGCCCCAACGCAGCCGCGAAGCCCCGCCAGCCGCAAAACCCCAACGCCAGCCGCAAAACAGCAATGCGAGCTGCAAAGCCCCAACGCCAGCCAAGATGCCCCAACGCCAGCCAAGGGCCCCACCACGCCAGCCAAGGCATGCCCCAACGCCAGCCAAGATGCCCCGCCAGCCAAGATGCCCCAACGCCAGCCAAGATGCCCGCCAGCCAAGATGCCCCAACGCCAGCCAGATGCCCAACCGCCAGCCAAGATGCCCCAACGCCAGCCAAGATGCCCCCACGCACGCCACCAAGATGCCCAACGCCAGCCAAGATGCCCCCCAACGCCAGCCAAGATGCCCCAAACCCAGCCAAGATGCCCAACGCTAGCCAAGATGCCCCAACGCCAGACGATACGCACCAACGCCAACCGATACGCCCCTCCGCCAGCCGCTACCCCAACCGCAACACCCATGCTGGAGGGGGGGGCTATGTACCCCAACGACAGCTAACCAAGCCCCAACCCAGCCGCCAGCCCCAACGCCAGCCGCTAAGCCCCACGCCAGCCGCTAAGCCGACGCCAGCCGCTAAGCCCCAACGCCACACCGCCCAAAACGCCAAAAAAGCCCCAACGCCAGCCGCCAGCCGCGAAGCCCCAACGCCAAGCCGCCGAAACAACACTCAACAGCCCATACATGCGAAGATCCCCATGCCCCAACGCCAGCACACCAACCCCCAACGCCAGCCAAGTATGCCCCAACGCCAGCCAAGATGCGCCAATATGCCACCCAACACGCCAGAAGCCCGCCAACGCTCAACCGATACGCTGCTACCCCAAACGGCCACCGCTACGCCCCCCGCATAATGCCTGGCCCCCCCCCCCCCCCCTATTACCCCAACACAGCCCCCCACGCCAGCCGCTGCCAAGCTGCCACCAACGCCCAAGAGCCCCACACGCGCCTAGAACAGCAAGCCCGCTGCCCCAAGCCAGCCTAAGATAATTCCCCAACGCCCCTAAGCCCCAACGCCAGCCAAGCAATGCAAAGAACGCAGCCAAATCCCCAATGCCAGCCAGATGCCCCAACGCCAGCCACGAGCCCATTACAAAACCCCCAACACAGCCCCCAACGCACCAAGATGACCCAGGTGCCAGCAAGATGCCCCAACGCCAGCGCTATGCCCAACCTTCCAGCCCCCCAACGCACCAACGCAGGTGCCCCCCAACGCTCCACCGCTACTACCAACGCCAGCCGCCAAAGCCAACGCCTGGTCGCTATGCCCCAACAGCAACAGTCCCGCCCGAAGCCCAACGCACAGCCATGCACCGAAGCCAACGCCACCGCTAAGCCCATCGCCGCAAACCCCAACGCCAGCGAAGAATCCCCAACGCCAGCATGCACCTGCTACCCCAACGCCAGACAAGATGCCCCAACAGCCAGCCAAGATGCTAAGCTCCCAACCCACCAGCCAGATAAGCCCCCCAACGAACCAAGCCAAGATAGCCCGCAAGCCCAGCACAAGATAGCCCCAACGCCAAACGATACTGCACAAACAGGCTAGGTGCTTACACCCCCAAATGCCTAAGCCGCTACGCCCACCGACCTTACGCCTCCCAGCCTGCCGCTATAGTCCCCCAACGTTACCACAAAGCGCACCTAAGGACCAGCGCCCGCTAAGAAAATTTAACCAACGACCTAGCCGCAAGCCCAACGCCAGCAATGGAAGCCCCAACGCCCAGCCGCTAAGACCCCATGCAAGCTCGACTAACCCCCAACGCCAGCTTGCCTATAGCACCAACGATGCCAGCGCGCTAAATGCCTCTCAACGCCAGTCGCTAAGCCCCTATGCCAGACCTGCAATGGCCAGCAAATTACAGATGCCAATAGCCCCACGCCAGGACAAGATGCCCAATGCAACCCAAGATAGCCACCCAACGCCACCAGCATGCCCCACGCCAGCCCAAGATGCCCAACGCCTAGCCAAGATGCCCCAACGCCAGCCAAGATGCCCCAACCGCCAGCCAAGTTCCCCAATAACCCTACGCCAGCCAAGATGCCCCAACGCCACATCGGTCGATACGCACCAACGCGGCAGGTGCTACACCCAACGCCAGCCGCTACGCCCACCGCACATACACCCCATGCCTGCCGCTATATGCCCAACGACAGGCTTCGACAAACCCCAACGCCAGCCGCTAAGCCCCAACGCAGCCAGCCGCTATGCCCCCAACGCCAGCCGCTAAGTCCCACAACGCCAGCCGCTAAGCCCACCCCAACGCCAGCCGCTAAGCCCCCAACGCCAGTCCGCTTAAGCCCCAACGCCAGTCCCCGCTCTCCAGCTAAGCCCCAACGCCAGCCGCTAATCCCGAACGCCAGACCGCTAATCCCAACGCAGCCGCTAAGCCCAACCCCGCCCGCCGCGCAAAAACCCCTGAATGCCCTTCAGCCCAAAAACAGCACATGCGAGCTGCAAAGCCCCAAACGCCAGCCAAGATGCCCCAACGCCAACCGATCACGCACCAACGGCAGGTGCTACAACCCAACGCCAGCCGCTTCTACGCCCACCGCTACACCCCCATGCCTGCCGCTATGGTACCCCAACGACAGCTACAAAGCCCCAACGCCTAGCCGCTTAAGCCCCAAGCCCCCGCCTAACGCCAGCCCACTAAGCCCCAACGCCCCGCTAAGCCCCAACAGACCAGACGAGGTCTAAGCCCCCAATACGCAAGCCGCATTAAGCCCCAACGCCAGCGCTAAGCCCCACGCCGGCCCGCTAAGCACCAACGCCGCTAAAGCCCTCCGCTAATCCCCAACGCCGGACCGCTAACGCCCCAAGGCCAACGTATTCCCCTAACGCAAAAAAACCCCCGCCGCCGCCTATAGTCCCAGCCTAGCCCGCCAAAACAAGACCCCAACAACAGCAATGCGAGCTGCAAAAGCGCCAATGCCAGCAGCCGCAAAGATGCCCCCAGCAATAGCAAGATGCGGCCAACGCCCAGCCAAGATGCGCAACGCCAGCCAAGATTGCCCCTTGTATTTTATCCAGCCAAGATGCCCCAACGCCAGCCAAAGATGCCCCAACGCCAGCCAAGATGCCCCCACAACGCCAATCCGATACGCACCAAGGGCAGGTGCTACACCCCCAACGCCAGCCGCTAAGTCCAACTCCCAACTGATAAGCCCCAATCAGCCCTATTGGAACCCCAAACGCTGGACGTTATGCCCCAACGCCAGCCGCTACACCCCAACGTCAGCCGCCTACAACACCCAACGTCAGCCTCAAAACCCCAACGTCAGCCTCAAAACCCTCGAACGCCAGCCGCAAAACAGCAATGCGAGCTGCAAACCACTAAAAAAACGCAGCAATGCAAGCTTGCAAATACAACCCAACGCCAAGCCAAGATGCGCCCCCAACGCCACCAAGCCGCATACGCACAAACGGCAGGTGCTACACCCCAACGCCAGCCGGCTATTCACGCCCACCGCTACACCGCCATGCCTGCCGCTATGCCCCAGCGCCACGCCTAAGCCCCAACGCCAGGCCGCTAAGCCCCAACCGCCAGTCCGCTAAGCCCCAACGCAGCCGCTAAGCCCCAACGCCAGGCGCTAAGCGCCCCAACGGGACCGACGCCCTGAGCCAGCCTCAAAACCCCAATGCCAGCCGCGAAAAAAAACAGTACAATGCGAGCTGCAAAGCCCCAACGCCACAGCCAAGATGCCCCAATGCCAGCCAAGATGCCCCAACCGCCTAGCCAAGATGCCCCAACGCCAACCGATACGCAACGAACGGGCAGGTGCTACACCCCGAACGCCAGCCTCTAAGTCCAACTCCAACTGATAAGCCCCAACCAGCCTGGAACCTCAAACGATGGCGTTATTGCCCCAACGCTAGCCGCTAACACCCAACACATTCGTCAGCCGCTACACCCCAACGTCAGCAGGCGGCCCTACACGCCAACGTCAGCCTCAAAACCCCAACGTCAGCCTCAAAACCCCAACGTCAGACCTCAAACCCCAACGTCAAGCCTCAAAACCCCCAACGTCTGCACCTCAAAACCCCAACGCCAGCGCAAAACAGCAATGCGAGCTGCAAAGCCCCAACGCCAAGCCAAGATGCCCCAACGCCAGCCAAGATGCCCCTAACGCCAGCCAAGATGCCCCAACGCCCAGCCACTAGATGCCCCAACCGCCCAACGCCAGCCAGATGCCCAACGCCAACCGCTATACGCACCAACGGCAGGTGCTACACCCCAACGCCAGCCAGCCGCTACGCCCACCGCTACACCCCCATTGCCTGCCGCTATTATGCCCCAACGACAGCTACAAAGCCCAACGCCAGCCGCTAAAGCCCCCTAACGCCAGCCGCCTTCTCATGCCCCAACGCCTGCCGCTAAGCCTCAACAGCCAGCCGCTAAGCCCCAACGCCAGCCGCTAAGCCCCATAACGCCAGCCGCTAGCACGCCTTAAGCCCCAACGCCAGCTCTAATCCCTCCAACGCCCAGCCCGCTAATCCCCCAACGCCAACAGCCCTAAAGCCCAACGCCAGCCGCAAACCCCAATGCCAGCCGCAAAACAGCAATGCGAGCTGCAAAGCCCCAATCGCCCAGCCAAGATGCCCAACGCCAGCCAGATGCCCCAACGCCAGCCCAGATGCCCAACGCCAGCCCAGATGCCCAACGCCAGCCAAGATGCCCCCCCAACGCCAGCCAAGATGCCCCTAACGCCAAAACCGATACGCACCAACACCAAGGGCAGGTGCTACACCCCAACGCTAGCCGCTAAGTCCAACTCCAACCGATAAGCCCCAACCTAAGCCCAGCCCTGGAACCCAACGCTGGCCTTTATGCCCAACGCCAGCCGCCTACACCCAACACCCCAACCGTCAGCACCGCCTACACCCCAAGCGTCCAGCCTCAAAACCCCAACGTCAGCCTCAAAACCCAACGCCAGCCGCAAAACAGCAATGCGAGCTGCAAAGCCCCAACGCCAGCCAAGATGCCCCAACCGCCAGCCAAGATGCCCTCCCAACGCAGCCAAGATGCCCCAAGCCAAGAGTGCCCCCAAAGCCAGCCCAAGATGCCCCAACGCCAGCTCACAGATGCCCCAACGAACCGATACGCACCGCAACGCCAACCGATACGCACCAACGCCAACGTTATACGCACCAACGCCAACTGATACGCTACCATACGGCAGGTGCTACACCCCAACGCCAGCCGCTACGCCCATTCGCCCCCTCTACATACCACCCATGCCTTGCCGCTATGCCCCAACGCCAGCCGCCTATCCAGCCCCAACGCAGCCGCTAAGCCCTCAACGCCAGCCGCGAAGCCCCAACGCCAGCCGCTCTAAGCCCAACGCCAGCCGCTAAGCCCCCAACGCCAGCCGCTAAGCCCAACGCAGCCGCTAAGCCCCAACGCCAGTCGCCTAAGCCCCCAACAGCGCCCCCTATAAGCCCCCAAACGCCAGCCGCTAAACCCCCCAACGTCAGCACAACTAAGCCCCAACGCCAGCCGCTAAGCCCCAACGCCAGCCGCGAAACCCCAACGCCAGCAGTAGCGCGAAACCCCAACGCCCAGCCGCTAACCCCAACGCCAGACGCTAAACCCAAACGCCACGGCAGTTCCTCTAATCGCCGCTAAACCTTTAAACCAACGCCAGCCGCTGTTCCTAAACCCCCAATCTAGCCGCTAAATACGAACACTAACTGCGATACCCCAAAGCAGCCGCTAAGCCCCAACGCCAGCCAAGATGCCCCAACGCCCCTAGCCCTTGTAAAGCCCCAACTCCAGCCGCTATGCCCACGCCTACCGACTACACCACCAATACGCACGTGCCGCTCATGCCCCCCCACGCCAGCCACAAAACCTCATCACCTGCTGTTAAACAGAAAACGCCTTGTCACAAAACCCACAATGCGGCCCGCAAAGCCCCCAACGCCAGCGCTAAGCCCCAAAGCGCCAGCCTAATGCCCCCAACGCCAGCGCGCCGCCATAAGCCCCAACGCCAGCCGCCTAGCCCAAGCGCCAGCGCTAGTCGAAGGCCCAACGCCAGGCCGCTATTTAAGCCCCCAACTAGCAGCTCCGTTACGCCGCAAGCCCCCAACGCCAGAGAACCCCACCGCACCGAAGCCCCAACGCCTAGCAGCGAAGCCCCAACAAGCCAGCAGCGAGAGCCCCAACGCCAAGCCGGCGAAGTAGCCTACCCAACGCATGCCCGCAATGCCCAACGCCAGCCGCGACGCAGCCCCAACGGCCACGCCGAAGCCCAACCGCCATTGCCGCGCAGAAACCCCAACACGCAGCCCGCGAAACACCAACGCCTAGGCCGCGAAAACCCCAACGACTAAGCCCCGCCCTAACCCAACGCCCAGCCGCTAAACACCAACGGCTCAGCCGAGCTACTACAACTCCCAACGCAGCCGCCTAAACCCTCAACAGCTAAGTCCGCTAAATAACAGAACCACTAATGCCAGCATAACCCCAAGCGCCAGCCGCTACAGCGCCCAACGCCAGCCAAGATGCCCAACGCCCAGCCGGTAAAGCCCCAACTCCAGCCGCCTACGCCCTACGCCATACCTGCCTACATCCCCCACGATACCTTGCCGCTGATGCCCCTCCACGCCAAGCCACTAAAACCTCATCACTGACCTGTTGTAAACAGAAACGCTGTCACAAAACCCCAATGCCAGGCTCGCAAATAGCCGCCAACGCACCAGCCTGCTAAGCTCACAACGCCGTAGAGACCCCTAAGAAAAAACCTCAACGCCATCATGTGAGAACCCCAACACACAGGGCGCCCTAAATACAAACACAGATTCTGCGGATCACCCCAAAACGCCAGCCGCCTAAGCCCAATGCAGCCACGATGACCCAACAAAAAAAATGGCCTAGCCCGCTACGCCCCCCAACGCCAGCGCTATGCTTCTAACCCTCTCCCAACTACACTCTCACGCTCCCCTTTCCTATCCACACCTCCCATTCCTCCCCACCCACCACCACCAATCATAACCCATAACTCCATCCTCCCCCCCCTCCATCCATCCCCCCCTCCCCACCCTATTCCATCCTACACCCCCCCCACACACCCTCTGTTCACACAACTGTTTAACCTACCAAGTCAACTTTTACTCACCAATAAGATGTCCTAGACCCCGTGCCCTGATACTCCCATATCCTCACCACAAACCCCAGTCCCAACATAAACACCCACACCCATCCACCCCTACCCCCTCTCCCACTCCCCCCCCCACGCCCCCCCCCCCCCCCACCCCCATCCCCCTCCCACACCTCCCCTACCCTTCCCAAACCCCACCCCCCTTCCTCCTTTCCCCCCCACCCAAAGAACCTCTCCACCCCTCCCCCCCCCCCCCCCACGATAGCATAAATTGCTCGCATGTGTCATGTGACACGGGTGTAACCTCCTCCCGCCCACACATATATCATAGAGAGATCGAAGTTCACTACACCCCAAATTTATCGCCCCTCCCGACTGTTCACTCTCTCTCACCGTCACCTGCACTCTCGATCGAGCCCGCCTGTGTGTCCCCCCCCTGCTTGTAGCTTCTCTATATAGAGTGGTCTTTATTATTATCAATACTTGTTCTCCTCTACACTTATCTACATTCAATCTTCCTTCATCCACATCTACCCCTCTCACCCCGCCCTCTAACCTTTCCACCTCCTGTCTCTCTATATTGTGCGCACACTATATACTCCGCAACCTCCCCCCCGCCCCCCCCGCCCCCCGATCTCACCACTAGTCCTCATCGCTAACTCAAATCACTCCACTACCTGTCCCCCATGTACCTCCATCTCAAGTCGAAACAGTCTCACGCTCTTGCACGCTCGCCTACCCTCACCTACTCCACCCACGCGCTCACATTCACAATCTCCCCCAATTTAATACCATTCATTAATATCCTTAATATACTAAATAATCATAAATCTGTATATGAGTACATACATATTAGAGATGTGTCTCTTTGTGTGTGTAGATATTGCGCCACTCCACCCACTCATATAGCTAATAACCAAAGAGATCCACCCGACTTACCGTTGTGACAACAAACGCATTCCCCACTCTCTACCTCGCTCACCATCTAGGCCACACACCACTTTTTCCCTATATTTACCCGCCGCCGCAAAAAATTATTCAGTTGACACACCCTTTGTCTATTTCTACCCCCCTACCCCCACTGTTCTGAGACCAGTCATGAAGATGCCACATACAGAAAGAATCGACAGCTCAAGACTCAGCTACTGTATCCCCCGAGACAACGTTGCAAGAATCGAAGTGCGCCAGTACCACTAGAGACTACATTGAGATCGATTCTGTACACACCTATGTGAATTTATGCACGTCCCCCTAGCTAGTCAGTCAAGTGTCGTTACGCTACCACCCCTTGACGTATTCATTACTCAATCCATACTAACTAGCACGCCAGTAAGTCCGTGTGAAATTAGTTCCCACTGGCGCCTCTCGCGCGTATTTTGTTCAAAACTGTTGTGTGTCAATCTTCTATATAATTTATAAGATTTCATAATTTATTTAAACCAGTATTGTTATACACAACTGTGTGTTATTAAAACTTCCATGGATTCTAGGGGTTTGCAGCACTTCCCCCTCACACTCCTTCTGAGAGTAGAGGATAGAGAGATGATAGTAGAATGTCGCATCTGCTGCGCCCCCCCCATCCGTGATATCTGTTCGTTACTCATGTCCCTCATTCGCGTCAAACCGCAGAGACGCGAGAGACGCTGGCGAGGGTGTGTAGACGCTAGCGAGACTCTCGCTCTTTGCCCGAAGATCAGATCGCGACATACTGTTATGTTTCGACCGTCCCCCAAGTGCAACGCCTGTGTGTCTCTTGGACAGTGCCGAATCCGAGACTACATATAACTCCCAACTCCCTGAGAGACAGCTGAGGATGTACCCCCCCACAAAAAACAGCCGAATTCTCTCCCCCCTAACCAAGTACATTCCTATCTATTGAATTGCGGGGCGCCAAAACCCCATACCCTCTCTCGCGCTAGACTCATATCTCTCCTGTCATGGAAAAGTCAAATTTCAGCAACGCATCTTAAGGCGTCTCCCCGATAGATGACACATGGCAGAACACCTGCAGTAAGTCTGGATACACCAGTCATTGCAAGTAGGCATGAGCGTGAGACCTAGTCCAGGCCCAATCGCTCTGCATGAGGAAGCGAATCGGTCATATGGTCAGTTTTCATAGCAAAAAGGATTTGAGTACAAGAGCCATGGGAGGGTTCTTTTCTGCTGTTTGTACAGGGTCATGGCTGAGGGCCACACCTGAGTATTGCTATACAGTTCGTGCGTTTCCTAATACTGAAGGAAAGACATTCTTGCTATGCAATTTAAACAGGGAGTACAGAGATAAGGTTACACCAGACTGATTCCTAGTTCGGTTCCGGCAGGCTACTCTCCCATTTGAAGATAAGAACTGGCACTAGAATCGAGCCTTGTACTCGCTGGAATTATGAGATTGAGGGGAGGGGAATCTCATAAGTAGACTTACAAAAATTCTTAAGGGCTTTTGAAACAGGCCTAATATGCCGGAAGATTTGATCCCCCCCCCCCCCCCCCCCCCCCCACACCCCCCCCCCCCCCCCCCCCCCCCCCCCCACCCCCCCCCCCCCCCCCCCCCCCCCCCAAACTCTTCGATTGTTGGGGCACAACCCTAGCAGACATGGGGTCACAAAATTTAAGGATAAGGGTAATGCTCTTTAGGACCTATGATGAAAAAAATCGTTTTTTCACCAGAGAGTGTGTGAAATCTGCTGGGAATTCTCTGCCACTAGAAGGTAGTTAGAGGCCAGTTTGTTGGCCATATTTTAAGAGCGGAGTTGGATTGTGACTGTGGCCCTTGTGTGTAAAGCGGATCAGGGGGGTATAGGGATGAGAAGGCGAACGGCACTACAGGTTACAGAGTTGCAATCAGCCTATGATCATTTTGAATAGCGACACATAGCTAGTTTAGTGCAGCGCTCGAATGGGGCGAATCTACGGCATGCGCTCATGCACCTCGTATTTTTACGTCTTCTATGTTTCTATCTTTCCAGTTCTAGGCCAGCTCAAACGTTCAAAATGCGGATTTCAAAAATAAGTGTCGAAACGCATAACAATTCTGAGAAATGAGTATCCTACCTAGGCAAAGTAGACCAATCTTAAAGATTTGCCGGGTACTCCATGTTCTTTTCTATCGACTTTTCTACAAGACGCATTATGGCCTTGCAAGACATACATACCTTAGAAATTAATAGGTTCAGACAGTGTGCACGGCCGAATGGACTGTAGAGGTAAATCATACTCTTTTCTTCTTGCGTGTGGCGTGACAAGTCAATAAAGTTGTAGGACAACTCTGCTTCTATTATGATCTTTATTTGATTGTAAGCAACGCCAGGTTGATTGCCATTAGTCCGAAACAGGGCGGACCACGTGAAGTCGGGTGGGCATTGCAATCATTACCACCCCCGTCGTAAATTAAAGATACGAAATAGCTATATCTCTTCTTAATTTCTTTTCTATCTACCTTCTCTTTTTTTTCAATCTTCTTAGCTTTTTATACTCTGCTCTGTTACATTCGCTATCTGTTTCTAACTCGCTTGTCTAGTCTCATCTCAACACCTCTGATATGCAGATTTCCCTTTTTCTTTTCATCATGTTTCTATTTATTATACAAGATTAAAAAAATAGGCAAGTTTGTACTAAAGAATGGTAATGTGTATGAATTATGTATTAAGGTACCTCACCATACTGATACTTACTTCTGAACAAAAATTAATTATAATTATATAAATAAACCATATTAAAAATATTTTAAAAAAACTATTGGCCGTCTGCTTATCCAAGTCATGGCCCCATAGTCTCACTTTATTTACAACTGCAAACACTTGTCACTATCTGATCTAACCCTTACTCCCTCTCCATTGTACATGATTAAACCATAGACCATATATGGTCACTATCTCCATAATGGCTCACTACCTCAAGTCCTTTATCAAATCGGTCATTGCACAACACTAAATCCAGAATTGCCATCTCCATGTAGGCTCCAATAACAAGCTGCTCTAAGGAATCCATCACAAAGGCACTCTAACAAAGATCCCTTTCTTCCAGGACGGCTCAGAATAATCAACCTGGATTTTCTCCAGTCCTAATGCATGTTGACTGAAAATCTCCCATAACAACCAAGCAGTTACTTTTGCCTACATGGACAATTTTAAACTCGATTCAAACTTGGGTGCTACCAGTGCTACTGTCTGAGGGCTGTAGATGTTTTAGTCTCCCACTTAGGGTATTTCTGTACACCTGACAATCTCCTTAGTTTGTATATCATACTAGACTCCACCAATCTCCTGCTTTCAATGTCACCAATTGCAGAGGATTTCTGAATTTCATTCCTCACCAATCAGTAGACTACACCCTACCCCTCCTCACCTGATCCTGTCTTGTTTCGATCATAGCCGATCGGGCTGATACCCTTGTATAACGTCAAGTTACAAGCTTGGACTCTTCGACCTAGCCGTCGCCTCTCTTTGTTTCTGTGTAGACGATTAAGTTGTTTAGGTGTGCGGGTGATCGCTTCGGCCTAGTCGGCGATGGACTCGGTGGGGCTTCGCTGAATAGTGCCTTGCTTTTCGTGACTGTATCTTCTAAACTAAACTAAAAGATGCAGCTTGTATTGGATCATAGTCCCCATCATGTGTCGCGCAGGAACATTTCCCATTGAAAACACTTTACCAGTTACTTGAATCCAGTAAGTAGAATTAGACAGCACGTATCTGATCTCCTTCTCGATCTGTTCGTTGGTTGTTGGCCGCGTCACAACATCAAAGATTGAACGTGCATAAGCCAAAGAACACGTCAGATGCCTGGGCAAAATCTGAAATTAAAAAAGGAATGAAAATTTCAAAAAAAACATTCAGCAGGTTAGAACAGATCCTGCCATGTACGACGAAGAAACAGCTTCATTTCAGATCAGAGACCCTGCACCAGAGTAGGCAACGCAGCTATAAACAAGCTTGTTTTTCAGTTGCTCCCTAGAGATGAGGAGTTAAGTGCGTGGCCATTGGACGGAGACGATGGGGGGGCTAATATTCTCTGATGGAGCGCGTAGAACAGAATGAGGAAACGTTAGTATTTGCGATAATTGCTACAACAATGTAAGAATTATAGACTGATGAGCGACCTGATGAGCGACTTAAGAGAGATAAAGTATTAGCACTTTAAAGCAATTAAAGTCTGATGTAATTTATCATTCAGAAACATTAAAAAAAAAATTTGCTGGAGTCATCAGGCTGACAAGCTGAATGCGAGTAGACAAAACGTATCCATTCTTTCTTTTACACACAAATCAAGAGGCGTGCTAGCAATATTATTTCGTAAAGCGCAATTTTTATTCAAAACAATACAATCAAGCTATAATGATAATGACTGGCAGATACATTATGTGTAATAGGATGAGATTAAATGCCACATAAAAATGATCTTTTGTTAATGATTATGATGGAACAAACTAAAGAACCCTTTGTATTAGTCCATTGTCTTTTCAAGAAAATATTTCAACAACGATACCGGATAATAACACAACACAACTTAATAATTGGTAGGAAGATTTTAATATTGCTTATACCATTAGATCTGCTTACTTAGACAGATTTACAAAGACAAAAGAGAAAATTCAAAATCCTCATACCAGTGCACTTTATAGATAAGGCCTTATACTGCGAAACTAGCTAATATTAAAGATGTTTGCGAGAGTTAGAAAATCCAACTGCCGTACGCATAGGAATATCCTTTTATTCACCATGATACATTAAACGTACTCAACGAATAGATTTACTTTTTGCCGTTGATGCCAAACTTATAACTCACCACTTATAATTTCAAGCAAATACCCCATAATATTATAATCCTCAGATCACGCACCTTTAAACATTTAAGATTAAAATAAATGGTTAAATGGCAAAAACAAGGGCGGACAATGGCGAGATTATAATCCACAAATGATTAAAAACACAGGAACTATATTACAGAAAAGATCTAAGATTTTCTTTTGACATAAATGATACTAACGGAAATATCTTCTTCCTATATTATGGAACTTTTTAAAGCAATATCTCCGCTGGAATCTATGATTTCTTTTCTCATGCATTTGTATATAAAATAGAATCGTGAGGGAACACAGAACCGGAAATGGAGATTAAACAACTAGATACAGAGAATGCTACGCTAATCCATCCATAACACAACTACATACATAAAATCCGCAGCACAGAAAATCATAAATAAATAAAATATATTCAGCTATCAGTTGTAAAACCTGTATCCCAATCACACTAAACAATTACAGTTTGCATTTGGCAGATAAACCTAAAATACTTATTGGCTCGCCAATTAAGAGAAGATGGAGGGGAGAAAAAATAATCAATAAGTATTTAAATCACTTAATGCGCCACGAACTGCTTATGTGAACAAGCTAAAGATTTTAATGAGAAGTTTTTATGACAATATTAATAAAAACTTTACTCTGTTTTAAAACGAAGGAAATACAGGATTAGGAAATAGCAAGTCATTTCAAAAAAAAATGTAATTGCTGAAGTGAGTTGTGATTCACAACAATAGAGAATCATTAAATGCCTGAAATTTCAGCCTAAAAGAAATCCAAGACTCTATCAGATCATAAAAAACGTTCTAAACACCGTCCGGACCAGATTGTATTTGCTCGGAATTTTATATAAAACATTTTATGCATCTGATGTGCACACGCTTGAAGACACTCTCTGAATTTTATTTATACACCAGCATGAAGACTACCAGAAACGTTAATGCAATCTAATTATAACACTTATACTCAAAAAATAGCTCACAAGATGCTGGATGACACAGGATTAAATTTAGGAGCTATAGCATCTTTCTAAATATCTGTGATCAAAAGAAATATTACTAAAATACTTTTGAGCACAAACGGCCTAAGTACAGTTTATAATGATATTAATTCATCCCGATAAACAGGAATATATATACCAAAACGATATTCGTCATATAACTCCTAGAGAGCAGTTGTATTCAAAATATTATTTACTCGACAAAGAAGGTTAATTAATGAAAGATACTTAGCTAGTTATTTCGTTAGCATTAAGCGCCCCCCCCCCCCCCCCCCCCCCCCCCCCCCCCCCCCCCCCCCCCCCCCCGAGAATCGCCTTCGCACCAGGTGGAATGGTCTTTTCCCTTACCCTCGGGATTTTCGTCTATGGAACACTGTTTAACATTGGGAAGAGAAGTTTATTACATGGGGTCAATTATTATACACTAACCCAACAGACAGAATATAACAAATCAAACGCTATCAACTAAACTCCATGTCTATATCGACGGCTGTAGACAGGGGTTTTGCTCCTTTTATCTGCCCACTACATATTTGCCACATTGCTAATAGACCATTAGCCACTCAACATGATGAGGATCACATCCTGAAATATATGGATACCAGCAGATACTGAAACTCAAAGTCTCCGTTATATGCCGGATGATGTATTACTTTACTATTACAAAACCGAGAAATTAGTATCCATAAATTTATCAAAATTTATTAAATAAAATATCCAGAACACAGAAAACATTGATATCTCATGACATTGTATTATTTATCATATTTAAACAAAAAATAACTCGGGAACATGATGTCCCATTAACTAGAATTATATTAGACAATCGATGCGGAAAATGAAGTAGGGTCAAATTATATTTTAGACCTGAAGAAGTATGGATCGAAAGTTTACAACACATACACCACTGACATTTCCTTCGTTAAATCGCTTATGGAACCTCTACTTGGTACATTTAAAATATTACATCAGAACTTACATTACTCAAATTCCAAACTACTTACATTTATTTTCAAAATGTATACTTAGCCTATACTAGTGATAAATGTCTAGCAGCTTAGAAAGCCTAACTATGATCACACTATATTACAGATTGTGCTAAAATTTACAAATTTTGGATAGCAATACTTTAGGATAATTTCGAATGTTGCTTATACTCGATCCTGACTCCTGACTCAAAGTTAATCAATACTGCGAGAATACTGCGATAACAGATCTAATTAATAACAACGAATCAAAATACTTTTTATGATTATAGTTTAAATAATTGGAAAACAATACTAATATTATTAAAATTCTGGATAAAGGTGACCTACAAATCCCCACAATCAAAATGTTGGAATACTAGGAATGAATACAACCCCCCCCCCCAAAAACCCCAAAAAAAATCTACTCCATCCAATCCTCAATTCATAACTCATTACCTTATTTCAAAACTTTCACATTCAC
>JAVHYY010000742.1:0-25834 GCA_035221665.1 Okamejei kenojei
GAAAATTGCTTCAAATTGGGATTATCCCATTTCTCAAAAACTGTTGAGATCATTTTTGCACATCGGTTACCTTGAAGTTTGATGAATGTTTAACAAAGGCACATTTCAAGCTTTGGGGCTAGAATATCTCACAATGTTTTTGCTCAAAAGCTTAATATTATTGGGGGGATAATGTGCTGCATTCTGTGAAGATACTGCTTGTTTCTGCCATCTGAAATTTTAACTGACACTGTGGCAAGATTAAAAATGTGGGTTTGAAGATTTCTGTGTCGCTAAGTTCAATTACGGTTTGCAAAGTGTCTTACAGTGTCATGCATTTCTGCTTCTATTTGCAAGGACACAGCACAATCTTAAACCCCGACTAAAATCATTGAAGGGTGTTGAGCTGAGGATGTGTGCAAAGCATCTTGGTGCAGAGCTCGTTGTGAGAAGGAGAAATTATTGTTTCATTTAGGGGAAGAGTGGAAACACTGGTAGTTTTTGAATGGAACCTTCCCCATTCACGAGCACCAACAAAAGGTGAGATGAACACATTTTACTTCTTGAGAAATACTGAAAGCAAGTGTTATGTGTGAATATCCAGATTGGTTGGGAGTAATTCAATAGCGAGGTTTCACTGCAGTGGGTAACGACCCTTTACCGTGCTGTTGCTATGCTTAACCCCCCCCCAAATAAAGGTTGGGGATAAACGCGATGAAACTGCAGGTAAGCACTTAACAGGTAGCGGGCCCATTAAAAACCCGCCGAATGGTCATTGTTGCGCTGTAAATAATTATGGAATTCGGGATACACGTTAGTGACATGTATCCAACTTCAGAATTCCAAAAGTGAGGAGGAAATGACGGGTATATTAGTACCTTTCACTTCACTTCACTTCACTTTGGAATTCTGAAGTTGGGTACATGTCTCTACACTTTACCCCGACTGCCTTTTTTTTACAAGGTTTACACCAAATCTAATAATTACACATGTAATACATTTAATAATTACACGTAATTATTACATCCCGCATCTGCCGTTGTAGAAATGATAGAATGTATGACTTCATGGAAGATGCTGAACGATGTATGCATTTTGGTTGGAAATCCCAATCCTACTTAAGATTAATGATATTGCTGGGGTTTCCAGGTGCACGGGCTAGAGATTTTCTAGCATGCGTTGTATCTGATATCACGACTTTAACAGCTTGTGGAATAAAACAGCCATGGTTTTTGATGCATGTATTACTGCCACATACACCATTAATAAAATGGAACGAAATTTCGCCATTTTAGGCCATAGTCAAAGATAACTCTTGAAATATTGATAGCTCAGAGCAGGCTCCTGCTATTCTGAAAATAATCAATTCTGTATGGGGGTCCAGTTTTGTTTTTATAATTTTGAGATATTCAAATATCCTTTCCAAAATTTATTGAGTTTTATGCAAGAGCCAAAGGAGTGTGTTATACTTGTTCTTGAGACAAATATTCTATAATGGACATTTACAAATTAATTTGAGCTTCTTGGGAACAATTTATGGATCCACCCAGGAAGCCTCGAACTGTTATTAAATTTGACTGAAATCAAGTTGCTTTTGTCCTGTGGATTGTGCCTTCTAGTTCCTGTTTTTGCTTGCCTACATTTTTAATTTGAACTAAGTTTTAATTTGGTACAAATTTTTGAGAAGATTTTAAAAATGTTAAAAATAAATCTGCTAAATGCTGTACCTTCAGATTACAGCTGATTCCAAAGATCTCCATTCCAATGCTTCCCAGTCGAGGAACAGTCAGTAAAAGTAAAAGTGCCCATGACTTCCAACTTGTTCTGAGCGAACACGGTGAACCTGGGTAGCAGGAAGCAACGGGCAATCACCAATGTGTCCAGAAACGAAACTGATGGAAACTGGCTTAATCAGACACTTTAAGAGGCTGCAAGTGCTCCACCTGAATGGCAAGTAATTCTGTGTTTTGTTGCACAACAGATTTCTGCAGTGAATGGAGCTCTTTTGTTGCTCTTACCATTCCCTGGTTTACGTTCAAAATAATGTTTCATTAATAAAACAGAAATGTACATCTGGCTCATCGGCAATAGGAATAATGACAGCAGGAGGAACCAGTATGTAAAGGGTCTGTCCACTTACACGATTATTTTCTGCGACTGCGGCACCCATCATAGTAGCAGCAGGTGGGGCAAAAATGTTAATTTTTTTATTTTGAGATAAAAATCGAGATATGAAAGTATGTACTTTAGATTTAAGGTTGTGCAGAGCTTTTCGGTGATTATCTTGCCTTATAAAAAAACTAGTCCCCTCTAACTAAAATGCTAACTTTAGCACAATGTTGTTATTGGGTGTAACCCTGAATATTCCCTAGCGTCGCTTGGTCTATGAATGAACTGCGAGGGTCGGCTCGGCATTATGCACCGTGCAAACCATGCTAATAAGGCAAACTCTTCCAGTCCGTAGTAGTCCTCCATACAGCCCTCTACGCCAGAGGAGAAAAGTGTGACATGGAAAATCAATGTGAAGATTGAAAAACTAATTGGATGCATTCCAACAACGCTGCTAGAGGAGGACCCTGAAGACTGCCTACATCAGAGAGACCACATCACAAACGAGGAGATCTACCGGGAGGGAAACAGCAACTGTAAGCCTCTCAGCCAGGAGTTGCAGGATGAAATTTCAGGACATTGTACTGAGAATGTCACCAGAACGTGCACCTAAGATGGCAATGACATGGCAGAAGAAGAAGGAAGAGAGGTGATGACCAACACTCACTCTGGGCCGAGTGCCCAGGCTCCAAGGCCGAGTCTCATGCAAGTGTTATCCGTGAGTTCGCATGCGGGGGAGATGCATAACCGTTGTCAGTGACTAAACCTACCTGGCGACTGGAGTGGGAAGGGGGGGGGTTACTGAGCATCTTCAGCTCAATTCGAGAGTGGGGGGCCATTCTGTTGGCCCAGAATTTTTGTCTGCCAAAAAATGTTTTAAAAGTGCAAGAAAATTGTGCGCCAGGACGTTGTGCTCCATCTAGCCGTGAGCCTGGGATGGCTTGCCGTTTATGCATTTCGATTAATGTGTATGCCCTTTAGCTCCGGCACGTTGCAGGCCCCGCCTACTTCAGGAGGTGAATGCTCTGTTAAGCACTATTGATAGGGAGAGTGTGTCTTCCTGGGGGGGGGGGGGGGGGACAACTTTAATAGCACACTTGAGGCGCGAGACCGTTCTGGCGACCCAGTGTGCGCCTGCTGTAGCGCGGAAGAAGCTGGAGAGGGTTGATTGACTCCTTTGAATTGATTGATTCGTGGCGGAACCTCCTCCAGACTTTACTTTTTTCGCGAAGGTCTGAGGGTGGTGGTTCCCGCATTGATCGAATATATATTTACCGAATGTTTGTTTCCCGTGTCCCAGCGGCCTCCATGCGGTGTGCCGTGCTCTGGTGCGTGTGGATTTTAATCCAGCGCGCGCTCGGGCTGGGTCCGCTCGTACTACTATGGCACTTTAACAACAGGCTGCCGGAGGATCGGTGTTTCCAAGGAGTCATTCAGCCGGTTTTGGGTGAAGTGGAGAGAGAGGCAGAGGTGGGGATGTGGGGCATGCTCACATCCGTCTCTTTTGTCAGGAATACACATGGGGGTCGACCGGATGGCGTTGACTCAGCGGTTGTGGAGAGGTTTGAGTGGGAGTTACTGGACGCAGAGTCTCACTGGGTCAGGTTGGTGATGACTCCTGTGAATGGGCAGAGTGAGTTTCAGGGGAAGAAAGGAAAGAAAGGAAGATTGAGGAACATGCTGCTTGAGCCGTCCCCGAGGTGCTTAGTGAGGTCGTGGGTACCAGATGCTGCACGATCTGGACCAAGCTTCGCCTTTCTATTTCTCTCTGGAGAAAGGGCGGGGAGCTCGCAAACAGCACGTAGATGGCTCCTCTGTCACTGATCCGGAGAGGATCAGTGCCTTCGTCAGGTCCTTTTATGGGTCCCTGTTCTCTGCAGGTGGATTCAGCGGGGAGGCTCAGCAGAACCTGTGGGAGGGTCTACCGACTGTAGATAGGGAGGTGGCCGATCTTCTTGATGGCCCCTTATCTTTGGAGGAGTTGACTCGTGCCTTGCATCAGCTCAGGAGGGGCAAGTCCCCCGGGCTGGATGGGCTGACGGTAGAGTTTGTTAGAGCTTTCTGGGATATCCTGGGGGGTAATTACATGTTGGTTCCTGAGGGAGAGCCTGCAACGGGGAGATGCTCGCTCGTGGCGTAGGCAGTTGTTGTCTTGCTGCCTAAGAAGGGCGAACTCCGCTTGTTGAAGAACTGGCGCCCGGTCTCTCTCCTATGTACAGAGTGTAAAGTTTTTGCAACGGGCGATGGCAAATCGCCTGGGCTCCGTGCTGTCTCAACTGATTCATCCTGGCCAGTCCTATACAGTCCCTGGCTGGTCCATTCAGGATAACATCCACCTGGTTAGGGACCTGATTCATCTAGCCCAGGGGGTACTGGTCAGTCAGCTGCTTTTCTGTCTTTCTTGATCAGGAGAAGGCTTTTGACATGGTAGGCATGAATACCTTTTCGGGACGTTTCAAGCTTCGGATTTTGGACCGCATTTTGTGCCCGGGTCCAGCTTTTGTACGCTGCAGTGGAGTGCCTTGTGAAGGTTAATGGCGTGTTGTTGGCTCCCTTTCATTTTGGGAGGGGGGTCCGTCAGGGGTGCCCCATGTCGGGTCAGTTGTACTCGGTCTGTATGGAGCCGTTCCTATGTCTTATTCAGAGGAGGTTGACAAGCCTGGCCCTACCTGGCCCGGGGGTGGACGTGGTTCTTTCAGCGCATGCCGATGATGTACTTCTTATGTTCACTGATCCTGGTGACCTGCGGAGGATGTGTGACTGCCAGAGGATTTTCTCGGCTGCATCTTCTGCCTGGGTTAACTGGAGCAAGTGCTCTGGACTTTTAGTGGGTAGATTCCCTGCCGGAGGAGATGACGATGTATGCGTGGAGCACCACGCACCTATCTGGGGGTGTACCTGAGTCCCACTGAGGATGCTTGGCTGGCAAACTGGCAGGAGTTGGAGGTGGAAGTGGTCGCCCGACTGGGGCGCTGGTCAGGCCTGCTTGGAGTTCTTTCCTTTCAGGGGAGGGTGTTGGTCATAAACCAGCTGGTGGCCTCCATGTTATGGTATCGGCTGGCTACTCTTGTCCCGCCTTCCATATTTGAAAATGCTTTACAGAAGAAGCTGGTAGATTTATTTTGGGGCAATAGGAAACACTGGGTTTCCGCAGCTGTCCTGAGTCTCTCGTTAGAGGAGGGCGGCCAGTCCTTGGTATGCGTGCATACCCAGGTGGCGGCTCTCCGTCTCAGGACTCTGCGGAGGTATATGTATGTAGAGAACCCCCCCCCCCCCCCCCCAGATGGTACGCTCTGGCCACGTATTTTTTACGTCGAGGTCATTGCCTAAGGGGGGTCTCGCGGCTCCCGGTGGCAGGCATCAGTCGACCCACCCTAAGGGGCTTGCCTGTTTTCTACCAGGATGTGCTAAGAGTGAGGAATTTGGTTGTTTTCAGCCAGCGTGTTGCTCCACGAGAGGAGGGGGATGTTGTGGCTGCGGGAGTGGCCGGTCCTCACCCTGTCTTGGCTGGTGTCGAAGAGAGGCACGCGCCTAGAATGGTTCTGATAGAGCTTACCCCCGCTCCGTCAGATCTGCTCATCGGAGCTAGGCTCCGGGATATTTCTCGGGCACCGGCTCCACACAATCTGAGCGGCCTTTCTGAGATGACCAGCATGCCGTTACGTGATTTGAAGAGATGCGTACTGTAAAAAATGTTCCTGCACATTCTGCACCTCCTTGCCTTCGTCTCCCGACCCGACACACCATGGCGGACGGTGTTACCACCCGAAGGCGGGGAGGTCCCCAGTGGGGGTTCCATAAGGGAGTTGTCCCCCTTTGCATTGGGGACCTGGGGTGGAGAGTGTTGCACAGGGCGGTGGTGTGTAATAAACCTTTGAGTCGGTTCACGGGCTCGTCCGCTGCATGTATTTTCTGCGTTGAGGAGGAGACCGTGTTCCACGTGTATATGGAGTGTGAGAGGCTTCTGCCCCATACCAATATCTGAAGGGGTTGTTCCTCAAGTTCTGGTTGCATTTTAGTCCCATGATTCTAGTGTTCGGACACAAGGCAGGGAGTGGGAAGAGCCGATCGGGGGGTGGGACTTTCCTGTCGGTTTGCTCCTGGGCCTGGCCAAGATGGCTATTCGCAGGTCCAGGCAGCGGGCGGTCGATGGTCAGGCTAGTCGGCTGCCTGCCCCTCTTTCGGGCCCTACGTCCATGCACGTGTGTCCCTGGAGAGGGAACACGCAGTGTCCACGGGGACTCTGGAGGCCTTCCGTGGGTGCTGGTCACCGCGTGGGGTTGAGAGTATTGTAAACAATGATTGCACTGTTGTGCTATAATGATTATTTGTTATAGTCCAATTTCTGATTATGTTTTGATGTGTTGTATGATATGACTGTGTCCAATAAAGTTTTTGAAAAATGAAAAAAAAAGAGAGAGAGAGAGAGAGAGAGACACACAGAGAGAGACAAAGGGAGAGAAACAGAGGGAGAGAGGGAGAGAGACACAGAGGGAGAGACAGAGAGAGAGGGAGGCAGTGAGAGAGAGAGACACACACACACACAGACAGTGAGAGAGAGAGAGAGAGACAGAAGAGAGAGAGAGGGGGGGGGAGAGAGCCACTGAGAGAGTGAGACAGAGAGAGTGAGAGACCGAGAGGCAGAGCGAGAGAGACGGAGAGAGGGAGATAGAGAGAGAGCGAGACAGACAGAGAGGGGAGAGAGACAGAGCGAGAGACAGACAGACAGGGGAGAGAGAGACTGGGAGAGACAGAGGGAGAGAGAGAGAGAGAGACGGAGAGAGAGAGACAAAGACAGAGAGAGACAGGGAGTAAGACAGAGAGAGGGAGAGATACAGAACAAAGCAGATGGATAGAGACAGAGAGAGAGAGAGAGACAGAGAGAGACGGCGAGAGAAAGACAGAGACAGAGGGGGAGAGAGAGACACAGAGAGAGAGAGAGAGAGAGAGAGAGAGAGAGAGAGAGAGACACAGAGAGAGACAGTGAGAGACAGTGAGACAGAGAGAGTATGAGAGAGAAAGAGGGAAGCAGACATACAGAGTGAGAGACAGAGAGATGCAGTGAGAGTGAGAGACAGCAAGCGAGATACAGATACAGAGACATACACAGAGAGACAGAAGGAGAGAGAGAGAGAAAGAGACAGAGGGAGAGAGAGTCAGAGACTGAGTCAGAGAGAGAGAGAGAGAGAGAGAGAGAGACACACACACAGAGGGAGGCAGTGAGAGACAGAGAGAGACACAGAGAGAGAGGTACAGAGAGAGACAGAGAGAGGGGGGGAGAGACACTGAGAGAGTGAGAGAGAGACAGCCGGAGAGAGGGAGATGGAGAGAAAGCATGATAGAGAGAGAGAGACAGACAGACAGAGGGGAGAGAGAGAGACTGGGCGAGAGAGACAGAGAGAGAGAGAGACAGAGGGAGAGAGACACACAGAGAGAGACTGAGAGACAGAGAGAGAGAGACGGAGAGAGAGACAGAAACAGGGAGTAAGACAGAGGGAGAGATACAGAGCGAAGCAGATGGAGAGAGAGAGGGGGGGAGGGATGGAGAGAGGGAGAGAGGGAGACACATGGAGATAGAGAGTCAGAGAGAGAGACAGCGAGAGATACAGATGCAGAGAGAGAGACAGAGGGACAGCAAGAGAGACACAGTGAGACAGAGAGAGAGAAAGAGACGGAGAGAAAGAGGCAGGGAGAGAAAGAGGCAGAGAGAGAGAGTCAGAGACTATCAGAGAGAGGGGGAGGCATAGAGAGACAGAGTGAGAGAGAAAAGAGAGAGAGAGAGAGAGAGAGAGAAAAAAAAGAGGGAGGCAGAGAGGGAGAGAGAAAGAGAGACAGACACAGAGGGAGAGAGACAGACAGATGTTGTGAGATACCCTTTATGCTCACAATAAATACTCAAAGACTAAATCCTGGAAGCAAGAGATTTCTTTATTTTACGAGTCTGCAGACCGGGTGCCTCTCCAACCCGAGACACACTGAAGCCAGGGAGATCATCCCCCTTTATACACAAAATCTTACATTCAATTTCTCCTCCGGACCTCTCTCCAATCAGGGTCGGAGGTGCACAATCTGTAGGGCACAACCCACCGTACATCCCCTCATACCTCCCACATCATACATTGCATGTTCATGGTAATGAGCAATTTCTTGACCAGGGGTGTGTTGTAATATTCATTTTTTTCTATTAAGCATGCTCAATTGCTCATGACCTGGCTCACTTTCGCTCACCTCCTAGTGAACCCTCTCAGTTTTCCTATATCAGCACTAAAGCTAAGCTATAGTGACTAGGGTCCCATCCATCACTCCTTTCCACTGATAGGGATCTCTCTACATCACCCCCTTCTCTAGCGAGACAAAGCTATCTCTTCTTACTCAAGGCCTCAAGGATGGGTCTGGCAATTTTCAGACACTGCTGTCAGAATCTCCTCTCCAGCCCCTCTCTGTTTGAATTCTCTTTAAAACTCCTTTCTTTAATAGGGTTTAATCACTTTATCCCTCACAATCCTCCCTTTTTCTTTTGCTACGCATACACTGATTAAACCCTCATTTTAAGTTCCTTCAATTCGAACTGACGTAACATCGTCCTAACCTTCTCCTCCTGTAAATCATAAACTTCCCCTGGCCGCATTATCATTATTTTCTGTATTTCCCCTTTCTCTCCCATAGGCATGACTACAGCCTGCATCTGACTTATACTTCTGGTAATAAGTTCCCTAAAACAAGGGATACAACAGGGGATGAAGATCAGTCCAGCCACTGCACATAGAAACACAAGTCCCACCGTTCTCCACCATGTTCCTCCGAGGATAGAATCCCACCATTGGGTTCCCATAATCGAATTCCACTTTTGTATTGGAACATGCGCCAACTTCCGGATCCCTTCTGATATGTCCATCACTGCCTGTCCATTATCATCGATGTTCAAACAGCAATTAGAGAGGTTGAATTTCTCGCATACCCCTCCTTCTTCTGCCAGGAGATAATCTAGGGCTAACCTGTTCTGATATATTGCTGTTCTCATCTGCGTCTGCTGCTTTGCCAGCATCTCCAGCGCCCCCGCAGTTTGGTTGGTAATTACCTCCAGTACTGCCTGTAGCCTTATGATCCGGTTTAACATATATACTGGTGTTCGGTAGCCCCAGGATCCATCTTGTGCCCAAGTGGCTGGTCCGTAGTATGAGATGATTCTTGCTGGTGGCCACTCATCATCTTCCCATTCTCCAATGTCTATTTTCCTCTTTTTCCGATATAGGTCATCAAATACAGGTGTTCCTAACGACTGGCCTTCTTTGGGGTTTAACAGGAAGAATCCAGGTTGTACCAGTCCAATAAAACAAGTCCCACTCCAATTCATCGGTAACACCGAGTATGCCTTGTATCCGCATATCCATAACAGTCCTTCAGGGGCCGGTCCACTAGAGGCAACCTTGTTCCATATATCTCGCAATACTGGGATCCCCTGATAAGGGTTATTCCCGGTGCAGTTCCATAGTCCGGCTGATTCCACTCCATCAATCTCCATCCGGATAGCGCAGTTTTTCCCATATTTCTTAGTTAGATACCATTTAGGCTCCTCTGGCCACCACACTCGGGACTGATTTGGCCACTGGGTGACGATGCGCTGGCAGGGGCTGCTGCCTACTAGGACGGCATCCTTTGCCCCAGGGCCTAGCGATACACTCAGTCCCGACCGGAGCATCTGTCAGGACCCATACCTGGGGATCTCGGTCTTGTCCAGCTGTCAGGTTCCACCCCATCAGGTCCCATATTTCAACAATGGATCCTCTCCACGGCCAACGTGAATTCATCAGCGGTCCTCCGCAGACCCAACAGTTAGTCACATTCAGGGTCCCAGCTATCCGGGTGGCCAAGTCCACAAACAGGTTTTTTTCTCCTTCAGGGATTTCGATCTGCTTCTTGATTTCTTCGTACAGTGTCTGGTGCACTTGAGGCTGAGTATGTGGGGGAGGGGGGGGAGGCTTCGTGACTACTACCTTAGTAATCTCTTTCACTACTTCCTCCTTCGTCTTATCTATTGCCCCTTTTATGATCTGAGAAGGGAAAACTAACTGTACACAAACCCATCTCTCTCCCCTTGGGCAGGTAACGGCCCCAAACTTCCCTATATACCCCCTATTGCCTGCCATCAAATACTCCTTTCCCCCCTCTTTACAAATGATTCTATTCTTTCGGTCATGGCATGCTTTATTCACATGGGAATGATAGGTAAATGATCTGGTTATTACCCCTCTGTATTGAATAGGATGATAACATTTATCACAATTATTTAATACCTTTTACAACAATTACATACAAAGCAAACAATACCACGACTGCTCCTTTCATACTGTCAGTTATACATTCAATGCTTTTCTTTTTAAAATTACTGTTAGGGGTTTACTTCCCGGCTTCACCCCGTCCACTGTTCCTCCTCCTCAGGAACGGGTGGATCGACGGGTCCTTTAACCCGGATCGCGTGGGTCCACCCTTTCTCTTTTTGTTCGTATTGCTGTCTCGGTTGTCAGTAATACTAGGTACGGGCCGGTCCACCTGGGCTGGAGTTTCTCCTCCTTCCAATTTTTAACCAGTACCCAGTCGCCGGCCTTTACAGCATGTATTGGAAAGTCAAGTGGCGGGCTTTGAGCCAATAATCCTTTCGCTTTTAATTCTGTAAGGGAACGGGACAATTGCCAGTAAATAGTTCCTTGAGAATACATCACTGCCCTCTATGGTGGGTATTCCTTCTATCTTTCCCAAATAAGGTAACCCAAACAAACATTCCATAGGGGGACATTGCTAACTTTGCATGGGGTCTCCGTTGCTTTTCTCAAAGCCTTTCTGTTTCCCTACTGCTCCAAACATATGCCAGACTCCATGTACATATGCTGCTCTTAAAGCCTTAATTTCTGCCAATTGAGCTAAGCAAGATTGCAGGCAAGCTTCCAATTTGATCCTGCGCTATAGCTTTTACTTCTTTAGATATTACTCGTCCAAAATATTCTACCTGCTGCTGACAAAACAAAAACTTCTTCCTTGATACATCATGACCTCCTGTGCCATCTTTTCCAAGATAATTACAATGTCTCTTTCTCACGTTGCTCCTCACTTGTGGAACAAACCAACAAATCATCCACATACTATATCAACACCTTCCAAATCTGCCTACAACATCTGATTAAAACACGCCGCTAGTATTTAAAACGCTGCCGCATCCTAGCCTAGGTGTATTTAATACCTCTTCTTAATGTTCTTATCATAGCTATGTTCACCATTATCTTAATATTATTATTAAGATCATTATTATTATTATTATTATTATTATTATTATTAT
This sequence comes from Okamejei kenojei, assembly GCA_035221665.1. Classification (NCBI taxonomy): domain Eukaryota; kingdom Metazoa; phylum Chordata; class Chondrichthyes; order Rajiformes; family Rajidae; genus Okamejei; species Okamejei kenojei. The sequence continues at coordinate 11,420 of JAVHYY010000742.1, forward strand.
TTCCTGATTATCGTACCTGTTCACATCCCCAACACACCTTATCCATTACCTATCTCCTTACTAGCCTTGTCCGGGCTTAGATCCAGATTTATTTCACTCCCGATAGGGCATTTGAGAAAACACTCTCCCAAATACATTTATTATTGGCATGGAATCTCTGGCCCCTGTTTGGCTCTGTCATAGGACTCACTGTGTGTCGGTGCATCACTTATTCCAGACTTCAACCAGGTCTGTTGTTACTGACAACATTGTCTTTCCTTTTTCATGCTCTTTCTTTCTAAAGCAGTCTCATCAATTCATCCCTCTGCTTCCCACTTTAATCCTTTCTGATCTGCCTTCTTTCTCATTCTAAACTCAATGTCTTACTTCTCAGATAGTTTATCCTCCTTTGCAAATTTATTCACCTTCCTTTTAAAATCTTCACTGACTTCTCGATCCTCATATTTTACCACCACCTCTTCTACCTCGGGTAATGTCATCACTTTCCCTTCTACCCCTGAGATTCTAACCTGTTTTTTTAACCCAATCTCATTCCTTCTGGTACCTTAGTTATACTCGATCTTTCTGCTCCCGAATCTACCATAAATATCATATCCTCTCCCTGGGGTCCTAATTTCAAATTTACCAGAGGTTCCCGTGTGTATCCTATACACCCCAGGGAGCGGAACCCCTGACTCCCCTATTCTTCCTCCATGAGTGCGTACGACTGCACCTCCCGTCGTCGTCGCTTAGGACATTCCCTCTTGAAATGACCCTCCTCTTTACAATAATAACACCAGGGTGGCCCCGTATACCATCCTTCTGATCCTTGTTCCTTGTTTTCCCGGGGACCCCAACTTCGGTCCCTCCATTCACCTCTTCCTCGTCCTCCAATACTACCGCTTCCCCTTCCCCGGTCTCCATGAGCACCCGGCCTTCTATCACCTTCAATTCCCCCCTTCTGTGCTACTTGCTGTACTGCTTGCAACATCATTTTTGCCTTTCCCTTCTGTTTCTCCTCATCCTGTTCTTACATATACCTTTTGAGCCTCTGTTAACAACTGATTCAATGGTTTTTCATTCCAATCTTCCAATTTTTCCAATTTCTTTCTAATATCTGGCCATGATTTTGTTACAAAATTAACCTTCAACAACTGCTGACCTGCGGTCGTATCAGGGTCTATCCCCCGAATACTGCTGGACATTCTTCCTTAATCTTTGTAAAAACACTGTCGGAAGTTCGTCCTTGTTCTGCTGATTTTCAAAAGCCCGTTCGAAATTCTGTCCCCTGGGAACGGCTTCTCTAATTCCCTTGATTATTATCTCCCTGAGATCTCTCACACTTCTTCTGTTTGGTTACTTCAAGTCGGCGCATCAGCCTGCAACCCCTTCTCCTGCCTGTCTGACCATCTGTCTTTCTTCTGAAGTAAACAAACTTCCCAGTATCGACATCATTGTCTGCCAACTCCTTTTTTTTCTCTCTCTGGGCCCCATTAATTTATTACCCTTCTCCAACCAGAATGTTTATCTAAACAAACCATAAAAGCTGCTTGTTGTTCAGCAATTAACTTATTTCTAATTTTGTTCAAACCATTCCCCCTACAAATACATACGACTAACAATTTGCCAAATTAACTTTACTGAAAAGAAATCTATAGAAGCCAAGCAACCTACATTTTCCAACTTCCCCTTTTTAAGTTGCGATGATTCAAAGCGTTGTCCATTACCTTACAATAACCTCCCCCATTGCTTACAATTCCTTAAAGGAACACACACAGACACCCTTACAACATGGCCCACAGCAAACAAACCTATCACATATACAAACTTCCTCATTCATACAAAACCGGTTTTTACATTAGTTCCATTCTTACTTCAATGAGATTGTTTGAAACAACTTAATATTTTTCATAAAAACATTTTTGGCCCTAGGAACTGATCTATTTGTTCAGCCAGTCCCAAGGGGTCTTCCAATAAACTTTTCATCTCCTTTTTAAAGTTCCTCACCCCCATACTGGTGAGAGGCACATAGTTTCCTTACTCTTTACCCCGGGTGTTCCCTTCACCCCATCCAACATTCGCCCCAACGGACTATCGGGCGGAATGTTAGGCTCCATATCAGTATGAGCCTCATCCCGGTTCCCCAGACCCTTACTCCTCCCGTTCCGGTTTCCCATTACCTTGTCGGACTATTCCCGTCCGACAAAATCCGATCGCCCAGCAATACTTAATAGTCGTTTTTTCTTACCTGGGTCCTGTGCACAAGAATCACTCGACCGTCCCGTACGTATTTACCTTACACCCCCTCTTGCTTCCGGAGTCTTTTCCAGCGGATATCACTCGCTCAAACTGCTGATGGCAAGCAAGGAGATCAGAGACTGCTGAAATCAGCAGGGTGCACCTTCCCCTCCTTCCTTGCCTCCACCAAGCAGCCGGAGTGGCGATCGCGGACGAGCCCCCAATTTGTGAGATACCCTTTATGCTCACAATAAATACTCAAAGACTAAATCCTGGAAGCAAGAGATTTCTTTATTTTACGAGTCTGCAGACCGGGTGCCTCTCCAACCCGAGACACACTGAAGCCAGGGAGATCATCCCCCTTTATACACAAAATCTTACATTCAATTTCTCCTCCGGACCTCTCTCCAATCAGCGGTCGGAGGTGCACAATCTGTAGGCACAACCCACCGTACATCCCCTCATACCTCCCACATCATACATTGCATGTTCATGGTAATGAGCAATTTCTTGACCAGGGGTGTGTTGTAATATTCATTTTTTCTATTAAGCATGCTCAATTGCTCATGACCTGGCTCACTTTCGCTCACCTCCTAGTGAACCCTCTCAGTTTTCCTATATCAGCACTAAAGCTAAGCTATAGTGACTAGGGTCCCATCCATCACTCCTTTCCACTGATAGGGATCTCTCTACATCACCCCCTTCTCTAGCGAGACAAAGCTATCTCTTCTTACTCAAGGCCTCAAGGATGGGTCTGGGCAATTTTCAGACACTGCTGTCAGAATCTCCTCTCCAGCCCCTCTCTGTTTGAATTCTCTTTAAAACTCCTTTCTTTAATAGGGTTTAATCACTTTATCCCTCACAGGTGGAGTGACAGAGAGAGGCAATGAGAGAGAGAGAGGGGGAGACAGACAGACACAGAGGGAGAGAGAGGGAGAGGTAGAGGTAGATAGATAGAGACAGACAGACAGGGAGGGAAGTAACAGAGAGAGGGGAGTGAGAGAGAGAGTGCGAGAGAGAGAGAGAGAGAGAGAGAGAGAGATGAGAGAGAGAGAGAGAGAGAGAGAGAGAGAGAGAGAGAGAGAGAGAGAGAGAATTATATAAATAGAACCGCTCGGATAGTCACTTTTATATAAGCTAAATAATTTGCAAAGAAAAGCTTAAGGTTTTCCTGACGAAATAAAGTGCTATTAAGCATATACACACACAGGGAAGGATGAGTCAAGACATAGAAACGGTTAACCTGAACCTGACTTTGTGTTGAAGAATGGATAGCTGAATAGGGGCCTCTTCTGAGGACAGAGGTCAACTCTTTTCTCTATGGGTACATTCTTAGGTTATGAGGTTTGTGCTGAGTTTGAGATAGAATTCAAGGCTGAGAGGCCCTGTGGTTGGCCTTGGCTATGTTGAATTAGGATGTATGTGAAGAGGAGTAGTGCTTGGAGAAGAAGATAATTAGATTGATGGATACTGATGTAATTCTGAGTTGTGATTTTGCGCTTTGTTCTGTAATATTTGTAAAAGGCCTTGTAGAGAGATTGGAAATCCATCTCCCAGAGATAGCAGGAAAAGGGAAGGCTATAAGTTACGAATGAAGTTTCTCCTGGTACCAAACACTTATTAAGTTGACAGAGTTTACGACCCATGCATGCTTGGTTTGGAGATGTGTGTTTTGAACTTAGAAACTGTAATTCAGCAAACTTATATAATTAATGTTTTTAAATACATATGTAATAGTAACATTGTAGTGAAACAAATTATGAAATGTATTGTCTTAGTAGGAATGTAAACATTAGACTTATAGAAATTGTTTTTGATTTATAGAAATATCTTTCTTCTTGGTATGGACGTGTGTATGACTTGTGTGATCATTTGTATTACAAATGTATTCTTATACTTTGAAAGCGTGTTCTTTGATAATTGGGCCTACTGGGGTTTTTCTGTGTTGACATAAAATAAGTTATACCACAGGTAAACGAAGGTTGTAATGAGGCCAGGGAAGGGGGATCATGTAAACTGATGTTGTAAATCACCAGAAGGACTTGGATGATTGGTTACTAGCTTGTCATACCATCTGTATCTAAAAATGTCTAAATACCTATATAAATGCCATTGAGTTTGAATCAAAGTTACTCCTCTCTGGACCCGCCCCACCCCTCCCCCCCCCCCCCCCCCCCCCCCCCCCCCCCCCCCCCCCCCCCCCCCCCCCCCCTGAGCATCAGCTCTGTGTTGGAAGGGTTCAAGAGACTTGTCTCAGCTGAATAAATAATTGATTTCAACAGCAACAAGTGTTTGAGTCAAGTTGACTTTAGATTGACAAAATAACTTAGTTTAACATTTGGTGTCAGAAGTGGGATTCTTCGATTCTCAGTCAACCAGATAATGAAGTGAAGAGTTGAACTACCTATGGATAGGACTAGAGGAATTGGCCAATTAATGGTTGAACTGGATCCTGTCAGCTAAACACTGACAATGCTAAATTGTTCTTGTTCATTCAGAAAGGCAAGAGGGTGTTAAAGAATTGGAAACGGGGTCAGCTAAACACTGACAATTTGGAAACAGAGTCAGCTAAACACTGTTGTCAGCTAAACAGGGTTTCCAAATTAAATTAATCTCGACCATTTGGAATGGTGAGAAGTAATTAAAAACAATTGAATTCAGATCCAGTGATGTCACAGTTGCTAAATAAGAAATAGTAAAACGTTAACGTCATTATTATATTGTTGTAAGAATAAAGCATAAGAATATTAATACTGTGTATGGGAATAAGTGGTTGTGAATATAGTAGTAATGTGATAAATTTAATGAGTGGAGGTATTGAGACGAGAGTGTGCACATGAGAGGAACAAGCAAACAGGAGAAAGACAGAGTGAGAGAGAGGGAAGAAAGAAAGAAAGAAAAGAGTGAAAGAGAAAGAAAGAAAGATAGTAGAAAGAAAGAGAGAGAGAGAGAAGGAAAGAGAGAGAGAGAGATAAGACTGAAAACAAGCAGGCTGGAGATTCTGGAAGATAGAAAGGACTGTGCAGTTCAAATGGTTGGCCTTCAGTATAGCAGAGGGAGACAAAGGGCAGGCATAGGAAAACATGATTGGAATTTGGGGCCCTAGCGCACCTCCACCGATCTCCCTATCAGCCCCCGGGTCAAGCTCCACCCCACAAACACAGCCCTAGCAAGCGTGGGTGGCAGGAATTTTATCCAAGTTTCACCCAAGGCAGAATCAGGAACTGACAGTGCATCCACCTCTGGCGTCTGACCCAAAGAAAAGGAGAAGCCCCAGTTTACAGACCTATAGCATGGCATTACTAGGTCCCAGTCCAGAGACCAGGCGCAAGAAGGAAGGGATGAAAGGAGGTCACACAGTTGGGGGGACCTGTAGAAGGGAGCACTTGCCTGTGAAACCAAAAACCCAAGAAACAATAAGAGAAGGTACTGAAATAGATGGAATAAGAAAGCATCCTCCAGGCGCCAATATCCTGTCAGAAACGGTTCCTAACCCCAGAGCCCCTTATACCTCCTCCACCCAGTCAATAAGACAACGACGAAACAGCCATGAATAATGTGTGGCTGCCGTGGAAACCACATGAGATTATGGCAATTTTGTTGGGTGTGCCTTATAAGGATCAGAATCCCACAAGCTTCATTAGATTTTTAAGAACAAGATATCTGTATATCATGCCGATTCCAGAGATTTATGGGCACTACTGCAGAGAGTATTTTTTTTTTGTGTGTTTTTTTTTGTTTATTTTGTTAGAAGTAAGTAACAGTATGTGGTACTTAAAGTACCTAATACATACATACATATTTCCATTCTTGTACAAACTTTGTACTTTTGATTTAATAATAAAAGAACAGTGAGAGAACAAAAGAAATAGAATGGAGAATCGGAACTAGATAGACAAGCGAGTAGAACAGATAGCCACCATAAGGGGAGTAAGAAGCTAAAGAAGATTGGAAAGAAAAGGAGAAAGTAAAGGAAAGAGAGATTAGGAGAGATCTACCTATTTCGTATTTTGTGCCCTCCGTCACACGGTTCTAAACCAATTTAATTTCTTATGTTGCAACCATCTGCTTGTAAAAAGATAAAAGGAGACAAGTCTTTAAAATAGGTCTACTTTGCCTAGTAGGAGGAATCTCATTTCTTCAAGGTGTTAGCATTTTTCAGACATGTTTGAGATCCACATTTTGAATGTTGGCGTGGTCGCGCGTTTTTTTCCAAAATTTGAATATAAGTGTTTTTTGCTGTTATTAGACCGTAATTAAGAAAAGCTTCTTGGAATATAGTTAGTTTACTTTCCCTCTTCCATTGATCCAAAGATAATCAGTTCTGTATTGGGGTTCAATTTTGTGTTATATAGCTTTGTAAAAATTCCAAAAATTTCATTCCAAAATTTATACAGTTTTATACAAGAGACAAAGGAATGTGCTATAGTGGCATTTTGAGTTAAACATTGTCGCAGATGGGGGAACATTAATAGAATATTGACTGGCCTTGAAGGGGGATACGACATATATTGCTGAAGTAGATTCATATTGCCCGAGTCGAAGACGAGGGCAATATGGATCTAGTGAGGGCAATATTTATGTCGTATCTCCGAAAGAGGACAGTCATATTGTTATTATTAACCATTATCGACCTCTAGAGGAAAATCTGAACTCTCATATGATATGAATGTATCTATTACATTTTGCAATATGCATTGCAACATTGTAAATAAGGGTACTAAAACCAATGTAACATTTATGTTTCATTTATGTAATTTATGTAATTCATTTATGTGACAATGGGATAGGTTCGACTTTTAAATTCCGCGAACCTCTTCTCGCAACCGGCTGCCATTTTGTTTGTTTTTGAGAATAAATTTTAAATTTCGCACGCAGCGTCACGTTGCCGTCACGCAGCGTCACGTTGCCAAGTTTCCCCCCGGATGTGAGACCAGGAATATAAACTATATTCCCCGCTGTTTAAACAGGTAAAGTCCATAGGCGTTCGCTAGAAAGGGGAATATAAGAAAATATTCCCGTTACCCCCCCCTGCTGGCAGTAAAAAGGAAGGGATTTACAATTTCGTAAAAGCATACCTCAGATGGATGATATGGGTAATAATTGAAAATATTTTATTCAGTCTAGTTTTCGAATAATATAGTCTATGTAAAATTTTAAATTGAATTAGGTTATGTCTTACGTTAATTGAACGTCTACATTAATTGAACATTTATTTACATATAATTTTTTTTTTCTTTTTTTTCCCACCCGATCTTATCATTCGGAATTTTTATCAATAACTCTTGTTCCCAGTCCCTTCTAATTGCCTCTGTCGTTGGTGTTTCTATATTTAGAATTGTATTATATATGTAAGAGATATTAAATTGCTTGATTCGCCTTTCTATTCAGTCCTTCCTCCAATAGATCTGGAGTTAAAGTTTGATATCCTTGTATATATTTTTTCAAATAATCTTGAATTTGAAGATATTTGAAATATTGAGATTACTTTTCAAATTATATTTTAGTGTAGCTTAATTGTTGGAATGATAAAAGTTTTCCCATTTCATATATATCTCCCATCGTTTTAATTCCTATTCATTTCTTTCCATGGATAAACGTTTTATCAATAATGGATTGGTTTGAATGAGGGATTATTAGCTATTGGAGAATAGAAGCGATACTTTTCTTAATTGTTAAAGTTAATTTTATTTGTTTCCAAATTCGTATTAATACACTGTGAATAATTGGATTCTTCTTATATATTTATATTGTTCAGCTTCATCAGGGAAAGAAGGATTGCTCCTATAATATAATGAGGCCCACAGGAGCCGTTGGAAGAGAAGGAGGGGGAGGAGCGACACTAGACCGGTAAGCTTTAAAATCCAGCGCGCGGGGCTTTTTCTACCCAAATCCATAACATTCCATTTGGAGAAGTGGGTTTTTTTGAGGAAGCCGCTGATTGGTGGGAAGTGGGACCCGGGTAAGCAGCTGATTGCTAGTCAGATCCCAGCAGTTTGTTGTGTACTTTATATTGTATCCTGTGTAAGGGGGGAGTATGAAGGCAAGGGCAGTGTACTGTTCTGGATGTCAGATGTGGGTATCTGATAGCCCTCCAGGCGTCACATCTGTGCCAGGTGTTTGAGATGGGGCTCCTAAAGGACTGTGTTAGGAACCTGGAGGCAGCAGCTCGATGACCTCCGTCTCCTCAGGGAGAGTGAGGGAGGTCAAAGAGAGGAGCTACAGGGAGGTAGTCACTCCCAGAGACCAAACAGGAGGCAGACAAGTGGGTCACGGTTAGGAAGGGCAAGGGGCAGAGGCAGGGGCTAAGAGAGTACCCCTGTGACCGTACACCTGGAAAATAGGTACTGTGGTTTGAGTACGATTGGAGGGGACAGCCTAGCTGGGGGCACACCAAACAAGCGGCCGAGCCTCCGGGCACAGAGACCCGGCCCTGATGCTCAGAAGGGTAGCAAAAAGAGGAGGGCAATTGTAATAGGGGACTCTTAGTTAGGGGGTCGGATAGGCGATTCTGTAGACAGTCGGGAGACCCGGATGGTAGTTTGCTCCCTGGTGCCAGGGTCTCGCATGTGTCAGAACGTGTACAAAAGATTCTGATAGGGAGGGAGGAGGACTGATGTTGTGGTACACATAGGTTACCAATGACATAGGCAGAAAAAGTGATGAGGGTCCTGAAGGGTGAGAATTTAGGGAGTTGGGGGGAAAGTTAAGGAGAAGACCAAAAGGTAACGATTTCCAGAGATGTTCACTTGCTATGCCCCGTGACAGTGAGAGTAGGAATGAAAGAGGTGGAGGATAAATGCGTGGCTGAGGGACTGGTAAGTGGGCAGGGATTCAAGTTTCTTGATCACTGGGACCTCTTTTGGGGAAGGCATGATCTGTACACAAAGGACGGGTAGCACTTGAGCCGAGGGGGGACCATATATCCTGGCAGGGAGATTTGCAAAGGCTACTGGGGAGACTTTAAACTAGATAGGGTCTGGGGGGAGGGACTCGGGTAGAGGGGGGCTAGGGGTCAGAGGCAGAGAAGGGGAAGCACTCGGATCCAATAATGTAGGCGAGAGAAAAGATGAAAAAGATAATTAGACAGAGAATAAGGGATGGTGGGTTTCTAAAATGTGTATATTTTAATGAAAATGGGGCAAGGAGCATTGTAAGTAAGGTGGACGAACTTAGAGCCTGGATTGACACTGGAAATATGATGTTGTGGCAATCAGTGAAACATGGTTGCGGCAATCAGTGAAACATGGTTGCAGGAGGGCTGTGATTGGAAACTAAATATTCCAGGATTTTGTTGCATCAGGTGATGTGATTAGAATTGGAAGGATCAGAGGGAGGTGTTTTTGCATTTGCTTGTCAGAGAAGATATTACAGCAGTGCTTGGCAGGATAGATTAGAGGGTAATCATCAAGGGAGCTATTTGGGTGGAACTGAGAAGTGGGAACGGTGTCAATCACTTTTAGGCACTTTTAGGGGTGTATTATAGACTGCCAAATGGGGAGCGTGAATTGGAAGAGCAAATATGTAAGGAGATAGCAGATTATTAGTAGTAAGCACAAGGTAGTGATTGTGGGAGATTTTCAATTTTTCCCAAAAAATAGACTGGGAAACACATTCTGTAAATGGGCTGGATGGTTTGGAGTTTGTAAAATGTGTGCAGGATAGTTTTTTGCAGCAGTACATAGAGGTATCGACCAGAGAAGGGGCAGTACTGGACCTCTGTTAGGAAATGAGGCAGGACAGGTGACGGAGGTATGCGTTGGTGAGCACTTCGGGACAAGTGATCACAACACCATTAGTTTCAATATAATTATGGAGAGAGTCAGAACTGGACCTAGGGTGGAGATTTTTGATTGGAGAAAGGCTAACTTTGAGGGAATGCGTAAGGATTTTAAAGGAGTGAATTGGGACACTTTGTTTCATGGGAAGGATGTAGAAGAGAAATGGAGGACATTTAAAGGGGAAATTGTAAGAGTACAGAATCTTTATTGTCCTGTAAGGAGGTTTGTACAGGAAGTAAAAATTGGAAAGGAGCCATTGGTTTTCAAAGGGAGAGACACTTAGGACAGTTGTTCTCGTAAAAAAGAGAGATAAGTCAACAATAATTATAGGAGGCATGGAGTAAATGAAGGGGCTAGAGGGAGTATAAATATTGTAAAAAGAATCTTGAAGAAACGAAATTTTAGGAAGGCTAAAAGAAGATATGAGGTTGCTTTTGGCAAAAGAAAAGGTGAAAGTAAACCCAAAGGGTTTCTACAGCTATCTATTAATAGCAAGACGGATAACGAGGGATAAAATTGGACCATTAGAGGACACCAGAATGGACAGATGGGTTTGGGGGATGTGTGGGCTATCTGCAGAGCCAAAAGAGATGGGGGAGATATTGAACAATTTCTTTTCTTCGGTATTCCACCAAGGAGAACGGAATTGAACTCACTCGGTGAGTTAAGGGGAAAAAGTAAAGTAGCTATGGAAACTATGAGATTCAAAGAGGAGGAAGTAAAAACTGGGACACTTTTGAAAAATATAAAAGTGGATAAGTCTCAGGTCCTGACAGGATATTTCCCTAGGACATTGAGGGAAGTTAGTGTAGAAATAGCAGGAGCTATGACAGAAGAAATAATTCAAATGTCTTAAGAAACGGGAATAGTGCCAGGAGGTTTGGCGAGTACTGCGCATGTTGTTCCATTGTTTTAAAAAGGGTTCAAAGAATAAACCTAGCAATTATTAGACCTATTAGATTTGAACGTCAGTGGTGGGCAAATTAATGGAAAAGGATACTTAGAGATAATATATATAAGCATCTGGATAAAACAGGGTCTGATCAGGAACAGTCAACTGGATTTGTGCCTGGAAGGTCATGTTTGACAAACCTTCTTGAATTTTTGTGAAGTGGTAATAGGGAAATTGATGAGGGTAAAGCAGTGGATGTTGTCTAATATGGATTTCAGTAAGGCCTTTGACCAAGGTTCCCCATGGAAGGTTTGGTTCAGAAGTTCAAATCTTTGGGTGTTAATGCGAGTAAGTTGCAAGATGGATTTTCAACAGTGGTGAATGTGGAGATGTCAGAGAGTAATGGTGGATGGTCTGTTTGTCAGGTTGGAAGCCGGTGACCAGTGGGGTGCCTCAGGGATCTGTGTTGGGTCCACTGTTGTTTGTCCATGTACAATCAATGATCTGGATGATGGGGGTGGAAAAATTGGATAACGCTAAGTATGCAGATGATTACTAAGATAGGTGGTGTTGTGGATAATGAAGTAGATTTTCAAAGTCTACAGAGAGATTTGGGCCATTTGGAAAAAGTGTGGATGAAAGATGGCGGATGGAGTTTAATGCTGAGAATAAGTGTGAAGGTGCTACATCTTGGCAGGCAAATCAAAATAGGTACGTACATGGTAAATGGTAGGGAATTGAGGAATGCTGTGGAACAGAGGGATCTAGGAATAACTGTGCATAGTTCCCCTGAAGGGGAATCGCATGTAGATAGGGTGGTAAGAAAGCCTTTGGTGTGCTGGCCTTTATAAATCAGAGCATTGAAATATAGGAGTAGGGAAGTAATGTTAAAATTGTACAAGGCATTGGTAAGACAATTCTGGAGTATGGTGTACAATTTTGGTTGCCTAGTTATAGGAAGGATGTCAACAAAAAATAGAGAGAGTACAGAGGAGGATTTACTAGAATGTTGCCAGGGTTCCAGCAAACTATGTTACAGAGAAAGGTTGAAACCAAGTTAGGTCTTTATTTTTGGAGCGCAGAAGGTTAAGGTGGGACGCATGATTGAGGTCTTTAAAATGATGAAAGGGATAGACTAGAGTTGACGTGGATACGTTATTACCATTGAGGGTAGGGAAGATTCAAACAAGGGGGCATGACATGAGAATTAAGGGACAGAGGTTTTTGGGGTAACGTGAGGGGGAACTTCTTTACCTCAGAGGGTGGTGGCTGTGTGGAATGAGCTTCCAGCAGAACGTGGTGGAAGGCAGGATCGATTTTACATTTAAGAGTAAAGTGGATAGGTATTATGGACGTGAAGGGAATGGAGGGGTATGGTCTGGAGTGCAGGTAGATGGGACTAGGGGAAAACAAATGGTCGGCACGGACTGGAAGGGCCGAGAGGGCCTGTTTCCGTGCTATAATTGTTATATGGTTATATGGTTATATAAGGGGAACAATCCTCGTTTCTCTATTCTGTACCCAATCTACCTGTTGGGCAGACACTGTCCAACCAATAGACTATATTTTTAATATTCACTGCCCAATAGTAATACAATAAGTTAGGAAGTGTCAGTCCCCCTGATTCTTTAGATTTACACAAGTGTTTTTTTTTTATAATTGTGTGTGATTTATAATCACCATATGAAGTTTATAATATCAGAGTCTCGTTTGTTTAAGATTTTTTTAGGTAAGTATATTGGTATTGATTGAATAGGTACAATATTTGTGGTAGAAGAAACTGTGAATGGAAACTAAATATTCAGGATTTCGTTGCTTCAGGTGTGTGATAGAATTAGAGGGACCAGAGGTGGAGGTGTTGCATTGCATGGCTGTCAGAGAGGATATTACAGCAGTTGCTTTGGCAGGATAGATTAGGGGCTCGTCTAGGGAGGCTATTTGGGTGGAACTGAGAAGTGGGAACGGTGTAGCAACACTTTTAGGGGTGTATTATAGACCTGCCAAATGGGGAGCGAGAATTGGAAGAGCAAATAGTAAGGAGATAGCAGATTATTAGTAGTAAGCACAAGGTAAGTGATTGTGGGAGATTTCAATTTTCCAAAACTGGGAAACACATTCTGTAAAAATGGGCTGATGTTGGAGTTTTGTAAAATGTGTGCAGATGTTTTTTGCAGCATACATAGAGGTATCGACCAGAGTAGGGCAGTGCATTGGACCTCCTGTTAGGAAATGAGGCAGGTCAGAGTGACGGGAGTATGCGTTGGTGACCAGTGATCACAATACCATTACTTTCTATATAATTTGGAGAATAGTCCAGAACTGGAAATGATGGAGCCTAGAGCGAGATTCTTGATGGAGAAAGGCTAACTTGGAGGAATGCGTAGGGATTTTAAAAGGAGTGCATTGGGACACCCTTTTGTTTTAAGGGAGAATGTAGAAGGAAAGGAGACATTTAAAGGGAAATTGTAAGAGTAACAGAAATAGAGATCCAGAAACGGACAGCTATCTGCAGAGCCAAAAGAGATAGGGAGATTTTGAACAATTTCCTTTCTTCGGTAGACATCAAGGAGAAAGGATAGTGAACTCTGTGACGTAAGGAAAAAGTAGAGTAGCTATGGAAACTATGAGATTCAAAGAGTAGGAAAAGTACTGACAACGTTTGCAAAAATATACAAGTGGATAAGTCAGGCCAGGTGGGTCCTGATAGGATCTCCCCTAGAACATTGAGGAAGTTAGAGGTAAAAAACAGGAGCTATATGATATATTTTTATTTTCAAATTTCTATTTAAGAAACGGGAATATTGCCGGAGATTGGCGTACTGCGCATGTTGTTCCATTGGTTTAAAAAAGGTTAAACACCTAGCAAATTAATGGAACGCTGTAGAGTTTTTTTTGACGTCATGGGTGGGCAAATTAATGGAACGGAATACTTGAGGATTATATATATACGCATCTATCTGGATTAAACAGGTGGTCTGGGATCAAGGACTAGTCCGCAACATGGATTTTTGTGCCTGGAAGGTTAATGTTTTGACAAAACACTTCGTGAATTTTTTATTTTTTGGAAGCAGGTTATCTTAGGGAAATTTGGATGAGTCACACTAATGGGAAACAAAGCCCATCCAACCATTATACTTCCCTCTGACATCACCCCATGCAGCCCCATAACTGTTTGAATCCATCTTTGTACTCCGGCCACCGTAACCCCCAAACCAACCCAAAGATTGGAACCTTCATAAACCAACCTCACTTTCTTCCCAGGGGAACCTTTTTTTCCAAGGCCTTAACTGAAACCATAGAGGAACAACATCCACTGCTTTATTATAATTTTTTAAAATTAAAATTAAGAAAAATTAAAAAAAAAATTTTATTATATATTTAAAAAAAAAAAAAAAATATATTATTAAAAAAAAAACTGTTTTTTTTTTAAATAAAAAAAAAAAAAAAAAAAAATATAGATATAAAAAATTTTTTAAAAAAAAAAACAAAATAACTAACAAATATTAAAAATCTAAATAAAATAAA
>JAVHYY010000743.1:0-5000 GCA_035221665.1 Okamejei kenojei
CATAAGAGAATAGTATTCAGTGATTGGCTTCTGCTGCCCTCTGGGCAGGAATTACATAATTCACACTCTCTGGGTGAAAATGTTTGTATCTCACCTCAGTCTTAAATGACCTCTCCTTATTCTAAGACTGTGCCCCTGGTTCTGGACTCGTCCCCACATGAGAGAGAGAGAGACAGTGAGAATGAAGAGAGAGAGAGAGGGAGAGGCAGACAGGGAGAAAGGGAAGATAGAACAGAGAGAAAAAGATAGAGACGGAAGAGAGGGAGAGAGAAGATGTGAGAGACACTCAGAAAAAAAAGAGCGAAACAGAGAGAGAGAGAGAGGCACAGTGGAAAGAGATAGAAAAAGAGAGAGACAGACGGGAAACAGAAGAGGGAGAGAGGGAAGAGAGAGGAGAGAGAAAGACACAGAAACAGGACATAAAACATATAAAATAAGGTGCAAGATGAACCATTCGGTCCTTCGAGCCAGCACCGCATTCAATATGATCATGGCTGATCGTCCCGCTATCAATAACCCGTGCCTGCTTCTCCCCATATCCCTTGACTCTACTAGCCCCTTGACTCTATCCAACTCTCTTCAATCCATCCAAGTGACATGGCCTCCACTCGCTCTCTGTGCAGGAATTCCATAAATTCACAACTCTGGATAAAAAGATTTTTTTCTCAGCTCAGTCTTAAATACCTCCCTTATTCTAAGACTGTGGCCCCCGGTTTCCTGTACTCAACCAACATTGGGAACAGTTTTGCTGCATCTAGCTTGGCCAGTCCTTTTATAATTTTATATGTTTTATAGACCCCCCCTCATCCTTCTAAACTCCAGTGAATACAACCTTAGACTTTTCAATCTTTCCTCATAATGACAGTCCTCACCATCCCTGACAATCCCCCAGAGCCCTTTAACAACTGCAGAAGAACCTCTTTACCTCCTGTACTGAAAACCTCTTGTTATGAAGGCCAACATCCCATTAGCTGTCTTCACACTGCCTGCTGTTACCTGCACGCAACTTTCACTGACCGTGTAACAAGGACACCAAGTCTCCGCTGGACCTCCCCCTTACCTAAGCTAACCCCCATTGAGATAATAATCTTCCCCCTTGTTTTTGCCACCAAAGTGGATAACCTCACATTCATCAATATTATACTAACATCTGCCATGCATCTGCCCACTCACTCAACCTATCCAAGTCACCCCTGCAACCACCAACATCTCTCGCATTTCACCCTGCCAACCAGCTTTTGTGTTACATCCGTAAACTACGCTATGTTTGCCCCTATTCCCCTCTCCAAATCAAGAAATTGGTAAACAATTGCAGCCCCAACACCGAGCCTTGCGGCACTCCACTCGCCATTGCCTGCCATTCTGAAAAAGACCCGTTCACTCCTACTCTTTGCTTCCGGTCTGCCAACCCAATTTTCTATCCATGTAACACTGGTAAAATTAAGAGCACCTCCAATACCATGTGTTCTAATTTTGTATCACCAGTCTCCGTCGGGACCTTATTACAAAGGCCATTCGAAAGTTTCGGATACACTAAAACCCCACTGGCATCCCTTCATCCATTTTTATTGTCCACATCCACAAAAAATTCCAGAATATTAATCGCATGATTCCCTATCATAAATCCATGTAGACATTGGACTAATCCTTTTAACTGCTATCCAAATGTCCCCTTATTACCTCATTAATAATTGACTCCAGCATCTTTCCCACCACCGAAAGTCAGGCTAACTGGTCTGTAATTCCCCGTTTTCTCTCACCTCTTTTCTTGAGAGCTAGGGAGAGAGAGACACTCAGAAAGAGCAGAAATAACCGACAGACAGACAGACAGACAGAGGCGAGAGTGAGAGCGAAGGTGAGACATAGGGATGGAGAGAAGAAAGAGAGAAAGACTGGGAGGGAGGCAGACAGAGAGATAAAGAGAGACAGAAAAAGAGAGACAGAATATACAAACCGAAAGAGACAGAGAATCAGAGACAGAGGCACAGAAAGAAAGATACAGACAGAGAAACATAGAGATGTAGACAGAGAGAGAGGAGAGAGAAAGAGAGGAGAGACAGACAGAGAGGTCAGAGAAAGACAGAGAGAGATAGACACAGAGAGATAGACCGGCAGACAGAGAGAGAGAGAGAGAAGACCAGAGAAGGTCAAGAAAATACAGAGAGAGACAGAGAGAGGAGAAGGAGAGAGAAGTGAGAGAAAGACACAGAGAGGGAGAGAAAGACAGAGAGAGACAGGACACACGAAAGAGAGAGGAGAGTGAGAGACCCAAGAGTGGGACAGAGTGAGAGAGAATCAACACACACAGAGGGAGAGAGAGAGGCAGCAAAGAGAGAGAGGGAGAGAGCGAGACACACTCAGAAAGAGAGACGAGAGAGGGACAGCAGAGAGAGAGATACTGAAAGTGAGACAGAGAGAGGAGAGTGAAGAGAGGGGAGGCAACAAGAATATCAGAGCGAAAGATACACAGAGATAACAGATAATCTAAAGAGAGAGAGGCACAGAAAGAGAGAGACAGACAGAGAAACAGAGAAAAATGAGAGTGGAGAGACAGAGAAGGCAACGAGAGAGGCAGAGAGAGACACTCACGGGAGACAGAGAGGTCATATAAAGAGACAGAGAACATGAGAGAGAGAAACACAGAGAGATATAAGACACAAGAAGAGATGGAGAGACAGACAGGGGGGAGAGACTGCGAAACAGAGAGAGAGGAGAGACAGAGAGATGCAGAGATTGTCAAGAGAAAGATAGAAAGAGAGACAGTGGGACAGACAGTGAGAGACAGAAAGAGAAGCGAGAGAGAGATACAGACAGACACGGGGCAGACACAGAGAAGACAGAGAGAATAAAGATAGCAGAACGAAGAGAGGTGCGAGGGAGAGAGACCACAGAGAGAGAGGAGACAGGCCGAGATAGACACAGAGATGATAGAGGAGAAAAAGGAGAGAGACAGTGGACACAGAGGCGGGAGAGATAGAGGAAACAGGAGAGAGAGAGAGACAGATATAGATGAGACGAAGACAGAAAAAGAGAGAGAGGGAGAGAAAGCGAGAGTCAGACCAGAAAGAAGGAAACAAATAGAGAGAGAGAGAGGGACAGATAAAGTGACAGAAAAATAGAGAGAGACGGAGTGAAGACACAGAGACAGACAACACATAAGAGAGAGGTGAACAGACAGAGGGTCCAGAGCCGAAAGGGAAAGAGAATGAGAAGAGACAGAGTGAGATACAGAGAGACAGGAGTGAGGCAGAGAGAGAGAGAGAGAGAGAGAGAGAGAGACAGACATACAGCGAGGAGAGGGGACAGAGAGAGAGAGAGAGAGAGGAGAGAGAGAGGCAGTGAAGAGGGGAAAGAGAATATCGTCAGTCTTGCTGAGAATATATGTGACATTAATTTGCTTTACTCAAGGACTAATTAAGCTGATAACGACAGCTGAGCAAATCCTTGTCATGGACATATTCTAATATTTTAGTACTATTTTTAACTAACATTACTATTATAAAACAATGTTTATAATTATTGGAATAATTAGTTAAAAATATACATGTAATAAAAGGTATAATTTAGATATCTTATAATTGGATTTGCTATGTTTCTTCCTATTATACATCAGACTAAGCAATTGACTATATTAACTAAGAGCGTAATAGCTAACTTTCTCGCTACATGATTACTAACATTCTGGACCAAAATAGTTCTAATTTTAATCCGTAAATTACTTTCCATTTACTTTGTTTTTAAAGCGTGGGAGCTAGGGAATAATTTTAGTCTTCGGAAGTCATTAGATTGCCAGCCACGCCAGTGGTGGCTAGCACCAACTACACTAACCTTTAGATGAAGTTTTCTTTTGTTTCTTTTTTACACTATTATTTTTTACTTTTGTACTTTTTACCTTAATTACTATTTTGAACGAATAATTTATAAATATTATTTGTGGAGAATATGTCCGGGAGGAGATATTATTTGAATTAGATTAGCAACTCATCTGTCCAGTGTTTGGGTTGGAATGTTCGGTTTACTGTGCTGGGCATATGCTCTTTTATAGACCATGCTAACCACACGATGCAAGACATTTAAAAGATAACATCGGTCATGGAATCACTTATTGTAGTTGAATGTTTAAGGGAATTAATGAATCAATCAATGAGAGGTATGGTATGACCACACTTAAAAGTCACTCAAAGCAGATATAACATTTCTTCAAAAACCCACCTTAAAAACGACGCACATCATAATTTGAAAGCAAAATGGATCGCTGAAACAATAACAATTCTTCATTCTCCCACAGGCCAGAGGTGTCGCAACTATAATTCGTAAAGGTATACCATTTAAACACATATCAACTATTGCGTAATGTATTATACTAGTGGGTGAAATTATATCTAAAAATAGTAGATTTTTCTCAATGTCTATGGACCAAATTTTGATAACCCTCTTTTTTAAGTAATATAGTTAAAACTATCCCGAGCCCCACACAACAAACTTTGATAATCGGTGGAGATTCAATTGTACACTAGATTCTTTAACATGATATATCACAAGTACAAAGAAAAAGTAAATCTAAGACAAGCGAATTATTAAACTCATACGTTAATTACTACCAATATCAAGAATATTTGGAGAATTGAAAACCCATCGGGGAAGGAAAACCTCATTTTACTTACCGTTTACATAAAACCTATTCAAGGATAGACTTCTTTTTAAGTAATTCAAAACTTATCCCATTTACTTATTTCGAAATATCAAAATATTTGAATTCGACCATGTATCCTTTAACAATTAATGATCAAACTAATGAATGACCTGATAAAGCAGACGCAATGGAGACTTTAAATCCTCAAATTTTAATGATAAAGCATGTTACGAATAGCTTATCACACAGGTAAACATGTTTTTTGAGACCAACGACTGCCCTGAAATATATGCCTCCCTTCTTTGGGAAGCAATTTAAAAGCATTTATACGAGAGCATTAATCTCCGTGCACGCCTTTCGTAAAGAG